>JASCZW010009529.1:0-41872 GCA_034211315.2 Aedes japonicus | reverse complement strand
TCGATGATTTCTGAAATAAATTATGTTATCGTTATACCACTATTAAAATACAATCGTCTACTGCTTATGATCACATGCCGGTCTTTTATGGAATAATAGTTGTAGTTCAGAAATGAAAATGTTATGCTGAAATGCTGGAAAACAAATTGAGCATCAAAAGCAATCAATTGTCATGATGCTCCGTGCTCTGAAAAGCAAAACTAATTTGAAATACAAAGATTTCACAAGGCGTGCTGAAATTATTAGTTAAATGAAAATGGAGAATATGCACTGCTTGGACACAATCTTCAGTCGCAGCAACTCACATCCCTGTTGACAAGCTGACAACATTGTCCAGGCTACGCTAACCAGCTTCTCCACACTGAAATGCTGATAAAATGTGTAGATAACTACAGTAGAAAAATTAATTAATGTGATATAACCACAATGGAACTAACTCTTAGCTTTGGGTTTTGATAATCCGTACTCAGCCCTTGCGTCACGTCAAACCGGCCAATTCAGCGCAAGGGACTGCTGTTTTGTTGCAATTGTAGACAAACTTGCGCATCCATTATGCATCAAGACACCTAAACAATGTATGTCAGCCATGAGAAAAAAATTAATTTTAAATGTTATTTTTTTTACAATGAAGCCCTGAAATATATAAGAGTGGAAAAATATGATGAGATTTACAGGTCGCACCCCCTCACTTCGCTATTGTCAAAATGACAACATTGCCCAGGCTACGTCAACCAACGTCTCCACGTTTCAGCTGTCAGTCTTCTGTGACCATTTGACTCGCTTTACTCACATAAAAGAAACATTGAATTTGGCAGAAAATGATGAAATATTTCATGTAAATATTAGCCAGATAACGCCTAAATCTATCCTGTTGTATAAAAGATTGCAAACATTGTTGTATGGCGCATGAAAGATTGCAAACAATTTCGTCGTGACAAACGTCACTTCAGACGCTAAGAATAACCCTCATAATGTTCACAATTTTTACAATGTTCTGGATGAAGTCAAAGTAACCGAAAACTCCCGCAAAGCAGATTATTTAACGTTGATGAAACCTACAGTCTTACGGTAAGTTGGTGCTAAAAAGGTAGTTGTGCAAACAATAGTACTAAAGGGCGATACGGTCAAAATTTGGTCAATATCAACTTGACGTATTTCTTTCAATTTTGCATTTAAAAACCTGAACACCCCTCATTTTGAAGGTGTGTGTGTGTGTAGAATGTTGCTCCTATTTTGATTTTGGAATTCACTCTTCAGTTGTCAAAATGCCGTCCAAGCAAGAAGAGCAGCGTATCAAAATTTTGCTCGCGCATCGCGAAAAATCCGAGCTACTCGCACGCAAAGTTGGCAAAATCGCTAAAAGTTGCCAAATCAACCGTTACAAATGTAATTAAAGTATTTGGGGAACGTTTGTCGACAGCCAGGAAGTCTGGATCGGGGAAATCGAAAACCGGAAGCCGCTGAGACGACAAAGAGAGTTGCCGGTAGTTTCAAGCGAAACCCTAACCTATCTCTCCGAGATGCCGCAAATAAGCTGGGTGTATCGTCTACAACCGTGCATCGAGCCAAAAAACGAGCCGGACTATCGACTTACAAGAAGGTAGTGTCTCCAAATCGCGATGATAAACAAAATACGACGGCCAAAGCGCGATCCCGGAGGCTGTACACGACGATGCTGACAAAGTTTGACTGCGTGGTAATGGACGACGAAACCTACGTCAAAGCCGACTACAAGCAGCTTCCGGGACAGGAGTTTTATACGGCAAAAGGAAGGGGAAAGGTAGCAGATATTTTCAAGCACACGAAACTGTCAAAGTTCGCAAAGAAATATCTGGTTTGGCAAGCCATCTGTACCTGTGGCTTGAAAAGCAGCATTTTCATAGCTTCCGGGACTGTCAACCAAGAAATTTACGTGAAAGAGTGTTTGAATAAACGTCTGCTGCCTTTCCTGAAGAAACACGGTTGTTCCGTACTGTTTTGGCCGGATTTGGCATCTTGCCATTACGGTAAAAAGGCCATGGAGTGGTACGCCGCCAACAACGTGCAGGTGGTTCCCAAGGACAAGAACCCTCCCAACACGCCAGAGCTCCGCCCAATTGAAAAATACTGGGCTATTGTCAAGCGGAACCTAAAGAAGACCAAAAACTGCTAAGGACGAGCAGCAGTTCAAGGCAAACTGGCTTTCTGCGGCGAAGAAGGTGGACAAGGTGGCTGTACAAAATCTGATGGCAGGGGTCAAGCGTAAGGCCCGGCAATCTGGATTTGGAAAAGCGGAAGCCTAACTGAATATTTTTCCTGAATTTTATACTAATTGAACTTGAAAAAGAAATTTAATTTGATTTTTAAATAAACGATTTCACCGAGCGATTTCACACGCGTTTTCCCTTGACCAAATTTTGACCGTATCACCCTTTATGCTGTTCTCACAATGTTTCAGATTCAAACAAAGAAATCAAAAAGTTGGCACTACGAGGTGGGCTGTGTCACGTCCGAAAAGAGGATTATCACCAACCGGATGCATGTGCATGACGGCTGCTGGCACATTTTTGTACCTCCGATGTTAATTTTCCCCGAGTAGGGTTAATAAGCAAGATGCACCAGCAGACACTGTAGTGCAATTCATCTAGTACAATGGCCATGGACATTCTTCACATACGAAAAACCTGATGTTTCTGGAGAAGGCAACTGTAAGTCATCCCAGGTAACCAATAAGCATTAGCATATGCAGTAAATCAACCCTAAATCTGCATTTCATATGCTACAAGCTTTATATTAGCATTATATCAGCATCTTGAATGCTATCTGTTGTAAAGTTGGATTTCAAATGCTATTTAAATGCTTGTAGCCTGTAATAAGCATTTCGAATGCAAAATAGCATTAATGAAGCATTATCATAGCATTACAGAAGAAAGCAGCCGTATATTGGGCCAAAAGCGGCATTTATGTTGCATTTAAGGCGACTAAAATGCTTGATAGGCTGTCATAAAGACGCTTTGGAACTGCTTATTGGTTACCTTGGATGTTACTATAGTTTGTACTCGGCAGCATTGTAGCCACCGCCTACAGCCGCTCGCCGTAAGTTAAATGTGGCCATTTTGGAGCAGCTTTTCAAAAGCTGTAGATGAATATTTAATAGCAAACCCAGGCAAAGTAGTTACGCCAAGCGAAATGAGTGGTCTTCTGGGAAAAGCATCTAGCAAAACTTACCGAGTTTCAGTGACTACCAATGGATTTCGCAAAACCGGAATTGTTCCATTCAATCTTTCATGCAAATTTCATGAATTGTGTGCACGCTCAGTGAGTTTTCATGATTCAGCTGATTCTACAATCGACAAATGCTAAAAGGCGGATGCAAAACGTGAAATATCTTCCATCGATGTTGATGCTACTTGGCTCTAGTTCACAAGTTGAAAGTGTTCCAAGTAAATATTATTCGAATATCATTTCAATTCAAACAAACCAATCCTGTACATGGAAACTAATTATTAGTGTTTGGTTCATTTTTAGAACAGTATGGGGAAATGCACTTTACGCCATGAATGGTATTAGAAAAATAACTAATCCTTATGACTGCCTTTTTTGGAGTAGGTCCGAAAACATAGCGATAACATAGTGTTCTGTACAATTTGCATTAAGGCCTTAAGAATGTTCAGGCTTTTTATGGCTTTTGAGCAGCACGCAAATATTGCAAGGAATAAGGAGGGAAGGATGGAACTGTCGTGAACTGTGAACGCGAATCAAAATCGTTCGGCAACGAGCATGGCCTCCTTATCTGGTGCATCGATTTCTCAAGTGCATGATTGCATGCATCTTAAGTACATGAGATGTAGGAAACAAGGCAGAGTTTGTATGGCTATTGAAATGTAATGCCTGCGTCTTTCATGGAATTCGAGATACGTTTTATAGTATGTTTCCGAATGCGGTCCCTGCTGATTTTTTTTAATGTTATATATTTTTGAAATTTTGTATGAAACACAGACCACTTCCTGCCCCCCCCCTTAACCCCTCCTTAAAAAGTTTAAGTGGTTTATTAATAGCCCTTTATGCTACGATGCGACAACGAATTACTTAGATTTTTTATTAACGAACATACATGAAGACTTCTGTGTTAGTGAATCTCTTTCACCCTTATGGAAAAGCGAAGCTTTTCACACTGCTATAGAGTTTTCAATTTTCGTACATAACAACGTTAATTCTAACGATTGCTATTACGAGAATACGTTCGACTTTAACAAGGCTAACTATGACAATATTAGACACAAATTGAACAATGTTAATTGGCAATCAGTTCTCAAGAATGAAGAAAATGTTGAATACGCAGTGGAGATTTTTTATAAAATCTTGTTTGCGATCATTCAGGAGGATGTCCCACGCACGAGAAGGCGACGTAATTACAACTCAAAAAATCCAGTCTGGTTTGATAAACAAATCATCAATCTAAAAAATCGGAAACAGAAGGCTCATAAAACATATAGAAAATATAATAACCAAGCTGATTTAGATACATATATCAACATTTGTGCTCAACTTAATTGCGCTATTTCTGCTGCACTTAATGCGTACAACACGAAAACGGAAAATGAAATCAAATCATGTCCAAAAAAATTTTTTAACTATGTAAAAACTAAACTAAAAGCTGGTAGCTTATCATCAAAAATGACTTTGGATGAAAGCGAAGGCAACAATTCAGAAGATATTTGTAATCTTTTCGCGACATTTTTTCAAGAAACTTATTCTAAGTATTCCGATATAGATCATGATTTTGAATACTTTTCATACTTTCCTGATTGTTCAAATAATGTAGTTGTTAGTCACATACATGACCACGACATTCTGTCAGGTCTCCAAGACTTGGATGCTTCTAAAGGTCCCGGGCCAGATGGAATCCCGCCAATATTTATGAAAAATTTGGCAGTTGAGCTTACATCCCCTTTATTTTTGCTGTTCAATAAGTCACTTGCATCCGGTAAATTCCCAGCAGAGTGGAAAAAAATCTTTCTTAATCCCAATATACAAATCTGGCAGAAGATCCGATATTCGAAATTATCGTGGCATTGGATAATATCGTGCATCCCAAAACTCTTCGAATCAATCATAAACAAAAATATGTTTGATCCAGTTCAACATTAAATAACGAATGCACAAAACGGCTTTTTCAAGGAACGTTCCAGCACTACAAACCTGCTCGAATTTGTTGATTACTCATTGAAAGTAATGGAAAAAGGTTATTATGTAGAAGCTCTTTATACCGATTTCAGCAAAGCGTTTGATAAACTTGACATTTCTATCAAGCTTGAAAAAATAGGAATTCAGTTAAGACTCCTCAATTGGATTAAGTCGTATTTGACTGATCGCCAGCAAATAGTTAGATTTAATGATAAAAAATCAAATCCTATTAAAGTCACATCTGGTGTTCCTCAAGGTTCACACCTAGGTCCACTTCTTTTTATCTTATATGTTAACGATATATCTTTTGTTTTGAAAAATCTAAGAGTTCTTATATATGCTGACGATATGAAACTGTTTTTTGAAATAAGAAATGATAATGATATAAATGTATTTGAGAATGAGAGAATGAGAATCCAGGTCTTTTATGTATTGTGTTGTAAAAGCTTGTTAGAAATAAATGTAAAAAAATGTAATCTTATAACTTATAGTCGAAAACGAAGCACTAAGTATTTCAGTATCACTAGGAAATCAAAATATTAAAAATGTAATGAAATAAGAGTTTTGAGAATAATTTTAGATACTCAATTGACATTTGTGGATCATTATTTCATAGAGCAAGCAAATCTTTATTTCATAAAACGTTTTAGCCACAACTTCCAGGACCCTTATACAATCAAAACACTATATATCTCTTTTTTGAGGTCAATATCCGAATACTGCTGTGTTGTTTGGTCACCTCACATAAAAAGCACGATGAGCGTATAGAGTCAATTCAAAAGCACTTTTTTTTATACGTACTACGAAGGTTAGGATGGACAGATTTTCCCCTCCCTTCATATGAAGCACGTTGCATGTTGATCATCATTCAATCATTGAAAGAGCGTCGAGATTATGCTATGGTCTCATTTGTCAATGACCTCGTTTCGCAACGAATAGATTCAACTGAATTATTGTCAAAACTAAACTTTTATGTACCTACCCGACAACTACGTAATCGAAATTTGTTCGCTTTAGATCATCATCGTACAAATTATACTAAGTTCGGACCATTAAATCAGATGATGAATGCTTATAATGAACATAGTGAAATGATTGACCTTAGTAGGCCTCGTACAAAACTGAAAAGATATTTCAATACATTAAGTAATAATAGGAGATAAGAACATTAATGTAGTCTACGATTGATTGTTTGACGAAATAAATAAATAAATAAATAAATTCGGCGGGGAAACAGAATTACAAACAACCATTCATTGCTGGTCAAATTCGACGTCGCCGATTGTTGCACCTTCAAACGTTCTTCATCGGTTCTGCCAACGCCGGTGAAATCATTGATTAGTTGAATGATGCTTTACAAAATGCTATATTACCGCAGAAAATCTTCTCATCTTAAGGCAGTTAAGGTTAGCTATCACGACAAGAAGAGTTTGAGAAAATGTAGCAAGAGCTTGAATTACGGTCACACCGTTTCATTATACACGTCACATCCTGCATTCTGCAAGCAACAGAATGAATCATTGAACAGTGGTCTGTACATTTTAATTATTTCACAGTTCATATGCCCAAAAAAACGTGTGCCGATAACGAAAAATACGTCCTAAAGGGTGTCAACAGTAAAATTGCATCACTTTCAACAAGCTGTAACCTTTCGCCCTTTGGGTTGATTTCAACGAAATTTTGGTTGAAATGACCTCAGCATGTATTGTCTGGGGTGCATTTTGTGACTCCGGCAAGCTAGAAATTCAGTTTGTATCATACAAAATGAAAAGCTCTGACTACATAAATGTTCTGAAAGCCAGTTTGCTACCAGCAATCCGAAGAAGACGCAGAGCAAAACTCATTTTCCAGCAGGATAACGCAAGCATTAACACCAGCTCTGAAACAACGACATAGCTGAGATCTGAAAAGGTTAAAGTTTTGGACTGGGCAGCTTCTTCGCCGGATTTAAATCCAATTGAGAACCTTTGGGGAATTACGGTTCGACAAATTTATTCTGATAATCGTCAATTTTCAAGAACTCAGGAACTGAAAACTACAATTTTTCAGTCATGGGAAGAAATTGAGCTGGCAAAATTTATCTTTCAAACAATCAGCCGTTCTGGAGGAGTACCAGATTATTAGAGCTGTTTTTGATTCTTTTTCAACGTTGATTCGCTGAAAATGAAAGTGGTCGTTGCATTTTGAAAAGCCTTTTGTTTTTAAAAATGCTGTTTGCGATCGAATCAACAAAATAAATACATTCTTGTACTGAAATTTATGTTTTCGAATTTAATTTCATATGGCATCAAAGAAACATCTCAAAATTATGCACGTTTCTTGCACCGTGGTCATATCATTATGAAAAGCACTGTAGTATTACATAATCATCATCATCATCATCATCATCATCATCCACTAAAAAAGTCTTACTCACCAGGTTTCATTTGAATAAAATTCGGAAAACGAGAAGCTTTAGACTTGTTTAAAATCCATTCTTTTATCAGATTTTTTTATTGTATTTTCAAGATCTAACCTCAATTTTTCTATTCTTATTCCAGGTAAACACCGTCCATCAAAATACTCCCCGAATATCAACCAATCGTTTGATTCCATCGAGTTTAAAGACTGTTAAATAACACAGGTAAAAACAGAATTGTTATTTTTCTTCGTAAAATCGCATACTAGGTATCATAAAATTGCAATTAAACATCGATCGACGTTCCTTTTTGCACCCGTCCACAGATTTGTTTCCAATCTCACAAGTGAGCACAACTTTGTACGAAATCGACTCGACCTAATTGAAATCTCGTGCTCGCGTTGCAATTTTGAAATTCCAACGATCCCTGCGTGTACATCGCGTACCTTTGAAATTTATATCGTTCGCCATGTAAAACTTTCCTCGCGGGCATCTAACCATCTGCAACCAGTTGAGTGAACTCGTTTAAATTGGCGGGAACCATTGAAATTTTAATCTATTTCAGTCCCTTAACGTTTCGGACGTGTTTGACGTCTGCTAGGACCGAAATTCAGAAGTCTCTGGTCCCGGTCAGAGAAATGATTAACGACCGAACCGGATTGCAGCTGATGGCTTCTGGTGCTGCTGACCAATGTTGGGTGTCATGTTCTACACCCGTGCTCTTCGCGGGCATTCGATGGTGGCTTCCCTGGGCTTCGGAGAAAGGTTCAATCAAAAAAGCATCTTTTTTGCAGCACCATCACACGATGCTATCGGTAGGTGGTGGATCTGTATCGGTCCATAGGCTATATAGTTCACTACTTGTTGGTTGGCGGACCTCCAGCACCGCCAGAGTGTGGTTGTCAAAGCTAAATTTATTGCATTTTAGTTTTTAACGGACCATTGGTGGGTGATCTCCTTCGCCCCACGCAGCGCCGCACAGTTCAGAGGAGTGCATTTGGTCCGAAAAGTCCGCCTCGACAAGTGTACCGAAGTGGTTTTTAATTTAGCGCTGGGTAGTTGGTTCCGAGGTGATTTATGATAGCAAAGCGATGGGAGGTTATGCAAATGATTTGCTATTCTCTCTCTGAGTCTGACGTATACAATCCTCATTTTGCACATAAAATCATAGCAGACGCGAGATGTACTGAGTTTGTCAATTTCAAGACAAAGGTCACGGAAAAGTAGAATTATGCTCACCTGTTGCTGTTTCATTACGCCAGTCAATCAACGGCTCAGCAGGTCGGTCGATCTGTCCATTGTAATTTCCCCACCCCAATTCGTTCTATCAATCACTTTCCACGTAGTTGGAGTCGAACCAAAATCACCGCAGAACCCAACCTGCCAATTGCAATTCCAACCTTCGGGCGATCAATATCGCAATCATCCCGAATCAAAACATCAATTTTTCAGGAGGTATCCTTTTTTTCGCTTCTGGTACCCGGACCAGCTAGACGAGTGAGAGGGGGGTTGGAGAAAGGGATGAATTTTATACGCGTTATTTCACCCATCCGCAGAGGGCTTGGTGAGAAATTCAAAATCAAATCGATGTCCGATTAGCTGACATGTTATGGCGTAAAGTTTCGAATCCAACCCACGAACCCGAAATAAAGCTGGTGAATGAGCAAGGATTTGTGATTCGTGTTGATTGCGATCAAATATATGTAAATCAGTAGAGCTTCGGGAATCAAATTACACCAATTAGATTCATTTAGTAAATATGGCTGTGAACTGTAAATGTCAATCTGAAATCCATTCTAATTCATCTTTTGCGGTTGTCTGACTAGATTTTGTCATGGATTCGAAGAATGTTTCGTTCGTTTTAGGTAAATGAAGGTAGATACCAAAATCAGTTACGTAACACAGATAATACACCTGTATTAAGTTATGTTTAAAAAAAACGTGCACCTAGTCCTAGTACTGGAAAATGAATCAACATTATTTACAATGGCTACAATATGACTAGTAAGACATGTAGTTATGAAAGTTCAGAGAAGTTAGCGAGTCAGAATACTCACTGTTCAACAGGTACAGCTTTTGAAAAGATATACTAACGTTGAGTAGATCAATAACAAAAGCCGATTTAAACTTTTGCTATTTACCGAGGACACTTCCAAGAAGCACAACATTGCTCAGAATTCCCCTTTTGAAACGACCATTATTCAAAGCAACCACCATCAACCACCTGCGTCCAGCACAGAAGCCACGTCAATTCTCATCATTTTTCCCATCGCCGCTTCAGATCTCCCCTCTCGAATATGATTCAATTTCGATAGCACTCCATCATTCAATCAACCGGTTTGAAAAGTTTTTCACGCATATTAATTCATTTTCCTGTCATTCCATCATCGGCATCCTACCTGATTGATTCCACTTGAACCGGAGAAGACGGAAAAAAAAATCTGTAGAAGACAACAATTTTTCCGCTTATGAATTCTCAAGTACCACCCACCCCCTTCTCTTCGCATCGTCATTTTCCTATGCAAGTGTACAATCCCTTCGCGGTGAAAACAAATATTTGCATTTCGCTTTTTTACCCCCTGCTGGACCGAAAATCGAACGCTTTATTGACATCGTCGACGTTGTTGGTAAAACGTTTCGTTTCAACTGATTTCGTTTTTTTTTCAGTTTTGATTTTCATCCGTTCCAACTTCAATGAAATCGAGCAAAAATAGGAAAGGGCGGTGAAAAATCGGAGCATTCGTATCATCGATAAAAATCAATTTATGCATTTGATACTGCAACCGCAACAAACCGGTTGATCAGTTCCAAATACAAACAGACGAGTTCCTTTCTGAGATTTCCTTTTTTTTATTCCTTTTTTCGACTATTTGATGAAATGGAGATTTGCCTCAATCTATCCACCTATCTTACTCTTCATATGTCGGTTTCAGGCTTGGGAAAATTAGCATTCAGGGAAAAGTAATTGATTATGTCTAAATATAACGAGATTCAGAGGATGTCCAACGGATCCCGCCCAGTATGGATAAGGATGACACCACCTGATGGAAACTGTATTCCTGCATCAAGCGTCTATGCTTCCGAAGGCAAATATATAAATCAAAATGCTCCCCAATAGAGTAAAAACTTATCATTTTAGTTATTTGCTATCCTACTATCTTAAACCTGTTAAACAGGTTTCTAGTCCGGAACGGCAGACCATTAGGAAGCTACAGTTCTATAGGAAAAGGTTCGCCTATCATATCAGACAGCATGTTGAAGCGTAGGCGTAGCCAAGGGGGAGCAAAGAGGGGCCATTGCCCCCCCCCCCTCCCTAACTTTTGAATCAATTTTTAGAATTTTAATGTTTGCTTTAATTTTTTATTATTTAGTGTTGATGTTTGATAAATTGCCACTTTGCCTCAATGCAAAAGCGCTAAATTGCCTCAATTTTGTGACAAGATGTTGCAAAAAAGTGCAAAAAGTGGACATGCATGAGATTTTTTTTAAATTGTAAAGAATAAAATTTTTATAACACTCTTTTCCCTTTAATCGAGAACCCAATCTAGCTAACCTAACGTATCCAAATAATTATCTCTAACCAGCAATGAGAACTTTTAGACAAGCATTGATTGCTTTTTTCCCCGCTAGCCGAAAGTTGAAGAAACTATGCTCAATTCAAATTTCAGTTATTGGCAAAAACCAGAATATTTAAACCAATGTTATAGCTTTCGGAAGCCAAATAATACTTTATTAAAAAGTGTATCGACGGGAAATGTTTATATGAACTATTCGTGATATGGACCAAACCCAGGGGGTTTGTCACTGTGCTACGTTGTGTTTGTGTTTCAGTGAGTCGGAAGGCGTTTCTGTGTTTCAACATATCTGGTGTGACTTAGTCCGTGCTTCGACCTACCCCGCAGTGGGATGTTAGGCAAAAATGTCGTTGGTTCGAGTACCACTGTACACATGCCCTTTTCGCTCAATTTTCCTAAAAACATCTGTCATATTTCCGAGCCTGCCGCACACTAGCGGAACTATCAAAACTTTCTCTTCATATCTTTCATTCTAGCCAAAAACATTGTTGTTCACTCTTGGTGCCTCATGGTGATGAGCGAACATCTCCTTCTACATCATAATCGTTACTCCTCGCACGGAGAATATATAACATAACAATTAATGTAATCTTTCTAGCATCTATGCTCCCAACGACGAAGTACAAATTATCACATTGTTTAACTCTCATTCGTGCTCATTCGTGTATGGAGCGACCCACCTCAAATCGTTGTGAGGGTGTGGCCAGGTGCGCAGGGAAAAGCGGGTCTACGATATATTACATTTTTTTGGCGAAATGTTGAGTGGAAGTGGATAGGCTTATCTTGGTGACTCCCCCACCACGCTTTGTGCAACGAACTTGGTGGATTTATTTGCTTACCTCCTTGGTGGGGCACATAAAGTACCCGCCCCCATTCATCGATTCAGCGTCATCCATTTTGAATACTTCGTCGGAAAGATATTTTCAAGCAGCACCTTCAGCCTCTTCCTCTTGGTGATTGCTAGCTGCTCAGATACGATACGGCCGGCCCCGACTGATGATTCTGCATAACATTTTTTTCTAATGTGATTCTTCGCGGTTAGGCCGGTTTCACCAATATCTCTCCAAAGGGCGTGGAACGTAAGAAAGTAAAAGAAAGCTGTTTATGCCAAATCGACTAAATCTGGCGGACACGAAGTGCCTAACCTCTTTGCTCCGTGTTTGAACAAACCATCAAGCGTAAAAAGGCTGACTAAAAGTAAATCGGTACGCACAAAAGAACCTGTAAGTAGTGATTCAATAAATTTTAGAAGTCCAGTAATGGTTGCTTTACAGTGCTTTTAATAAAACTTCTAAGTTACAGCATTTTTTTTTTCAGTTGACTTTTAGCCACGTGGGCTAGTTCGTCACCGGACAGCATTGAATAGTTACATTTTTCCAGTTCGTACGAAATCTCGAACCTAACTCTTGATGGAGCCCATTAGCGCACGCAGAGTGGAAACGGACACGGAATCAGCGCATTTTTTTTTTCATTTTGCCCACTTTTGCTGGGCGTCCTTGACTGCCCCGCCACTTCCTCGAAGTCACTGTTTTGAAATTGCCCAGTATTTTTCGATCGGTCAAAATTCCGGGCAATTCGGAGGATTAGATTGGGAACAAAATCGATCTTGTTGTCAGCGTACCACTCTAGAACCACCTTGGAGTAGTGTCAGCTGTTCAAATTAGGCCAAAAAAGGGCTTTGTCTCTATGCTTGCCTATGAACGGCAAGACACGCTTTTCATCGATGTTAACTAGGGAAGGCATCGCTTGCCAAAGCATGGTTTTTTTTTCGCAAACTTGTCGGCAAACACGAACTTGAACCTTTTCTGCACATTCATAGCTGCTTCAAATCGAGTTTGACATATGCTTCGTCATTGATCAACGTGCATCCCTTGTGTTTCGTCAAAACACAGTCGTACGAGAGCCTTGTACGCTTTTTGGCCACGAAATTCTGCGTCATTTGTCGGTTTGGATGTTTACTGGCTTTGTACGACTTATATCCTTTCCTGACAAGGATGTTCCGCACCTTTAAAATTGGCGGATCTAAAGACCGGGGTTGGCTAAAACGTACCTCAACATCTTGCTGCGCAGCTGACGGTCCCTGGTTCCAGTTTTTTCGTGGATTCGCTGATTTCTTTCCCCGCTCAGGGTTTCCTTGTAGGTTTTGAGCACTCGACTATTGTTTTTGGCATCTTCAGCGCTTTAGCCAGCTTGGACAGGACCACTCCGGGTTTCTAGGTGTTTGTGCACAGTATATTTTCTTCTTTCGAGTTCCATTTGACATTATTTCTGAACGCGACCGACTACTTTGATCAAACTTGCACCAGTTGTTCTCCATAGAAGTGTAAACAAACCACTGTCAAACTGCTGGACTGTTATGCTAGGGCTTAAAACATAAAACTGATATTGCTGTATTTTTTTTCCTGTACACAATAGGGTTTGATTTGGCTGGAGAGGGAACATCAATCAGTTTTACGGAAGGTGCTTTATGGAAGCGAAGACGCGTCTGCTCACGAAAAGTTGCTAAATATAAGAAGCAACTTTGATTGTTATTTTTTGTATTCTCCCTAGCGCGGAAGTAACGATCGTTGATGAAGTTTGCAGAAACAGATAGTTTTTCCTCTCCATGCGAAGCGCTAGGAGTGGACAGTAATTTATTGCTAGAACGAATAGACATGAAGAGAAAGTGTATTGATAGTTCCGTATAGGGCAACGGCAGGTTTTGAAATTGAAAGATACAAGTTTGAAAACGAGCGGAGGGCATTGAACGGTAGTATCCGATCAGGCACATAACCCTTTGTCAAACTTTCCCATGCATAATAGGCAAGGGGGGGGGGGATACCCCCTTGACTGGTAAAAGGTTATCCCAATACTGCCTATCACGGGTGAGAAATTATCTTCGACTAGGCTATTTCCATTTGATGACGTTGTCGAAGTACCTCAAACTTTCTGACTCTCTCAAAAGCATTGTTCTGGCAATGCTGCTCACTGTGAATTGTTTTTTCAAGCAATTGACAATCAAGTAACCCCTGCTTGCAGCTTTCATTTCCTTCGATGAATAGGTTACCAAAAGAGGTCGGAGATTTGATCACAGTGGAATTGTCGAAGTCTTATACCTAAGCTGGATTCTTTCAAATTCGTGGCTCACAATACCGGTTTTGATGCATTTGCTCTTTTTAAAACATGGCTCTTTGCAGGAATCGATCTTCCGTTTCATGATTTCAATATTATTTGTCTTGATTGGGAGGATTCACGTGGAGGAGGAGTCCTTTTTGGGATGAAATAGTGCTACTCTTTCTATATAGTGAATTTTTCTCGAATTCCAGGTATTGAAGTTGTCACTTGTCGCAGCCTTTGCATTACTTCTGTGTTCTTACTTCCTAGAGCCTCAAGACACCAAAAACAACTTTCAGATATTTGTTCGGTTCTTATTGTTCCGAGGTTGATCATGGGAGATTTTAACTCTCGCGGTACAAGCTGGGAAATACTGAACTGTACGAAGACGTGTTTGACCTGTTAAATGACCTCTGCGACAACTTCAATATGACAGTTCTTAACGATGGGGAAGTTACACGTGGATAGTCCATCCTAAGTTGGCAGTAGATTAGCCCGTTACATCTATTGGACAAACTTTAGAACAGCAGTAGATGAAGCCGTAACGACGGTAGAAGGGCTTCCACCGCTGGAAGAATATAACTTCCTCTCCAACCTGATCTTGAATAGCGCTTTTTAAGCTCAAACTTCGACCAGTTCCAGCAAAGTTGATGGATTTGGCAAGCTTCATATTTTGACGGCATGATTTTCGTGATCAATCCCCCTAAAAGTGAGATAAAAATTCCACTCCTTTTAAATTTTGAGATAGTGGGGCTTATTACGGTTTTCACCTTCACTATCACTTTCACTTCACTTACACATCACCTCACTTTTTATGCTATTACTGGTATCACCGTGACCAAAAATGATCTCCGTAAGGTGGAAGTGATAGTGAAGTGAAAATCCTAGTAGTCATCAGAAAATCTACGGTTTGCGTCACTTTCTTCGGTGGCGTGATGGTACCACCGTGACAACCATAATAACACCGAGTTAATTCGAATCGTCATCTCGGATGAACTGTTCTATATTTTTTTCATTTGGGTGACATTCGTAATAAGGGTTTTTGTTTGGAACCCCGTAATAAGCCCCAGTGAGTTTAGTTCTTCGGCAAAGTTGTAGAAAAAGTCAATACAAATAACTTTTCTGAGGACTTATTAATCGGATGTTGCACCGAAACATGTTTTTTTTTTTTTATTTTAAGGACAATATTATGTTCTGCAAAGTTATTTGCATTTTCAAAAGCCAAGACTTACAAGAACATACTATACCTGAATTATTTAAGTACGATGAGTTATTGAATTTTTTTCCCGTTATTTTCGTCGTATTTTCGACGTCTGTACCACACTTAGGAGCAGGCAGGAGCAGATATAGTTATCTGCAGCTAATAGTGCATTAAAAAAGCTTTCAAGTGATGGTTAGTTAATCCGTACATCGTCTGCTGGGGATTTACGCTTAAATCAAATATCGATGGTTTTACTATATATCATGATTCGAACAGTATAAAAAAATGCGTAGTCATGGTAACCACACCTTCAAACTCATTATTTCCAGATAAATTTTGCATTTTGTTTCTGTCAATATTTATATTTATTTCATGTTACCACAATTGAACGGATTACTTTTTTAATTATTTTTAAACATTTATATTTTGAACGCCGGTTTCAATTTCAACCGCTTTGTTTGCTTGGAGATGCTTATCATAACCAAACAATCGTTTCTCATGCTTTTTAGGCAAACCATGAATACTTGTAATCAATGGATCTGATGATACTAGAAGCCAGTTCAGAAGATTGCTATTTGTAGAAAGGCTAAATGTTGAAATGGCTTGTGGGTATCATGTCGTCAAAATACGAAGCTTGCCATATTCATCAACTTTGCCAAAGACGCCATCGCTCTAGCTCCACTATTTAGGCAGCTATGAGTTGAGAGCGTTAAAATCGACTGTTGACCACTGTGCCATGGTAGTATCAGCAATGCACAGAGGTTTGCCGTAAAAACTTCGACTCATTCAAAGTTTTCCGTAGATATGGAACACCTGAGCACTTCGAAGTATACATGGTTTTCGAACGCTATCGCGTGATACGTCGATGAACACTTTTTGGAAAACAGCGCGTAGATTACGTAAGCGAACTAAGAACAACGAGACCGAGGAGTACTCGAACCTATGGATCCTTAAGTTCGCGTGAAAAGTTTGTCCAGATAATGTGCCGGCACGGATGATTCCAGTGGCTCATAGAATCATGTTCAACTTGCGGTTTAAAATATGGTAGTTTTTGTTTTCAGTCTGCATATTAATAAACAGAAACGTATTCGGTGTCTTCGTATTGCGTTAGGTTGACTTATACCTCGACTTATACCATGAGTCTTGGAGTGCTGGCTAGCATGCCACTCTCGAATCGGTTTTCAAAACTATTTCGCCGGCTCCTCACCAGGTGTGACGTGATGAACCCCCAGGTAGCCGAAAACTTTGAGAAGCTCCTTGAGTTGAATCCTCAAATTCGCTTCATGACTTTGTACCATTTGTACATATCACAGGATGCCAGCCCTTCGTCGAACATTCCCAATCGTGTTTACTTTTTCGAATTCGGCAGTTCGGTTTATTTGGATCTATCCATGATGCAGAAGCTTCATGGAATCCCAGTGCGTAAACGTCCTACGATGGCTCCTGTGATTTTTGCTGCAAAGTTTAGCCAAGTTGATTCCACTAAATCGTCCTTCATTGATGGATCACTGATAAAGGACTAAGCAGGCTTTGGTATACCTAATGGAACTCATAGCGCCAATCGTAAACTTCAAGCTTCTTGTTCCGTTTGATTCGCTGAGTTAGCGTACAATACACTTTACGCTAGAAATTGTTGCCTCACTCACACCGGATCAGTATTTCATTTACACGGATAGTCTCAGTTCTATAGAGGCTATTACGTCCTTGAGGTGGTAAAACACTCCTCGTATTCTCTTATAAAATACAGGAGCTTCTAAATGCTTTATCTTCGCGTTATTTTATAATCACCCTTGTATGGGTCCCTTTCTATCGTTCGATTCTGAGCAATGAGGAAGCGGACTTGCATGCAAAGGTGGGCGCTATGGAAGGCAATAATTGCGATCGGCAAATTCCCTTCAATGATTTTTTTCTTCCAGTTCTTCGTCAACACTCACTCGTCAGCTAGCAGTATACATGTAGTAAAGGAGATTTGGGGCGATAGCAACATTCTTTCATCCCAAAGGTGTTGACGAAATCTTGGTTTGGGGGAATGGATGGGGGTCGGAACCTCGTGATGTCTCACCTCATGTCCAATAATTATTAACCATATAAAAATCGATGGTAAATTTCATTTAACTTTCATTCCGTGCTATAAGATTGAAAATTTAAGCTGTTCAACCACAGATATCAGCATTTCACTGTATTTTTAAAATACGGGCAATAAAATACCAAAATTAAATTTCTTTTGTTGATCTCAAAATCTGTGGACTTCATTTTTGGAATCAGTGTACGATTTTAGATTGCAAATGTAGATCGAATATTGAAGTTCATAAATTAATTTATTACCTGATTGGTTTCGCACAATGCTTCACTAAATCTATAGAAAATTTCCATTCAAATAACGGTTCGATATCGTTTAAATTACGAACATAGATTCCCTCCCCTCCACGAAGCTAAGACAAAAATATTGTTTGACTTTCTTCCTGCACCATGAGATCTGGTTCCATTCTACCAACCCCACTGTGATACCGCAACTTATGTGAAACACAAAGCCTTGAAAACAATCCAGATGCTTATTTACAGTCAAGCTATGGGGAGGAAGCAGGAAGATCCAACGCCGCAAAAACTTCTCAACTAAAATTCAAGAACAACAGTTCAAACCATCAGCACTCAAAGTTCAAGTATACACACTTTCGGAAATGAGTTTCCCTCCTTTCTGCTTCGTCTTCGGAAAAGGCTCATCCTGATGGCACTTTCAATTGCTGTATTAATTGGTGTACTAGTGCAAAGTTCTTTCCGGAGTTCAGATGCACCGCCGGTGGAAACTTTTCCAAGTTTCCCAAGAGTTCGGAATGTAAATATGGGTCGTCATCACTGCCATTATTTGGCTCAACTTTGCTGCCTCTCGATGATGGGGAATATTGTGAGATTGGTTTCCCTGATTTTGTAGCGAAGCCTTTCAGCAACCTAGTTGCCTGTTAATTGCTTAGAAATAAGTTACAAAATTGCATTCTGTTCGTTTCAATGTACTGCAAATCGTTACAAAAGGAGGAGCAAATCAACCGTGCAAGCCGTTGTTAATTCTTTTGTCCAAAGTGCAACCATGCAGTCCGATGGGGAAGGTTGTGGGCGAGCATCACAAACAACACCTACGAACACGCCATTCTATTTCTACAGGCGACGATGGCGACGTCGACGATTCGAGCGTGCTGGACAGAAAAGGATAACAATTTCCCCGTATGTTTGCATACTGTTCTTCTGTTTGGGGGTTCTGTGTGTATGTTGCTTGTTTTAGATTTTCCCTGCCTTTTGCCTGTTCGTTTGTGTACTTGTCACCTGGTCCAGTCTGCCCGGAAAAGATGGGCGCGATGTATGTACCGTGTTAGACTATTTGTGCGGAACAACGGATAAGCTTGCTGTCTGTAGCAGTTGTGCACTTTTCCACCACCGTGGTCGGTTGGTGAAAAATAGCAAACAACAATCGATTCCAATTGGATTGACGGAAGGCGAAGATGACATTTTTTTCCGTCGAATTTGTTCGAGTTGGAGCGGAATTGCATGTTGTTTTTTGTGATGTTTGAAGGGTTGAAACATTTGTATTGTTTGTTACTGCAACACATATTCGAAATATCGTTGAAGTTGGGGAGAGCCACAGAAAACCATCATTACACGCTCCGTCATACTCTAAGGTATTGAAAAAGTCAATGTTGCAATACATGAGATGCTGGGTTAATCACATATATATTCGATAGCCTTTTACCTCCTCCTAACTTTTAAGGGGAAAAAAGCGAAAAGTTTCCCAAGCTTGAATTAGCAGACGAAACATACGGTGAACTGAAAGTGATCGTCGTATTGCTTTTTTATTCTGTACACTGTTTATGTTGTGTGATGTGACTGGATTTTTTTGTTTATTAGTGACATTTTACTCCAGGGTGCAAACAAGTCCTTCAATTTGGAATTTCCCTTTTCCCCAGTTTCATTACTTCAGATATCTACTGCTTCCTAAATATTCATTTTCTGAATTTTTCACCTATTACTGGACTTCGTTCGTTCGTCTTCTTGTACTTCTCTTTTGTAATAACACCTATATCTTCAGTTATTCAGTTATTACAGTTATTACAGTTATTATCAATTTTGTTCAATTTTTTCTAAAGGTTACATGGGTTTGTTGATTGTGGGCCTGCTGCTATTTCCGATATGTTTATTTTTAAAATGTCATCATATGTACAGGTCTTGCTGAATTATCTCCCTTCCATGATTTGCGACAAGATCGAGTCTTCATATATTTCGAAATTAAGCAAATGTGACAAGGGGATGTCATCTTCACGGACAAGTTTATCTCCAAGAAGAACGTCGATTTTTACCAAGACTGCTGGATCACTGTGCTTTGCACTTTAGTCCAAGCATCGTGAATCCAGAAACATACATCTTTCAAACGAGATTTGTTTTAAGCATTGATCGATGTTGTTTTCGTCACCACGACCCATGACGTGATGCAAAAGCTTTTCATAATGTCGAAGCTTGCCATTTTGGATGACATTTTGATCCATAGGTTGGATCATGGCTGTGAAATTTTCAGACAAAGAGCAGAAACATAGTTTGAGAAAACATGTAACTTTTTGCGTTGTCTAATGCACATAAAGAGAACGCTAGATTTAACAGAAATTAATAGGATATTTCATGTAAGCCAGATAACCCCTGAATCTAGCCTGTTGTATGAAACATTGTGAATATTGTTGTATGGCGGATGCAAGATTACGAACAATTTCGTTATTAACACTTTCATTGGCTTGAAAATAAACGAGGGGAAATATTATGCGCCAGTTAAAATTCATATTTTTTTTCTGTGCAGTGGTCAAACCGTCATCACTTTTCCGTTCATCAATTAGTTAATGTGTCGAGCAATTGCCCCAGGGAACGTCCATTAAGTACGTCACGCAAAAATTTAGTTTTTATAACCCAGTCCCCTGTCCCCCTTGTCACGTTTTTTGTATGAACTTTCAATTTTTTTTTATGAATCGTCACGTTTTCCCAAATCCCCCTTCCCATTTACTGCTTGATATAATTAATGGACCTTTCCCAACAGCAGAATAGTTTTCGGTGGAATGTATTTTGTAGCCACAAATTTAAGTACCATTGTAACAAAGCCACGATGGATCCAAGGTTGCAAAATGTCGCGCTTCAGGCATTTTTGAGGAGTAATATGTGACCGGTACCTTAACCATTTTTTAACGCCCTCGGATTGCGTGATTTACTAATCACCGTCATCGACAGCTTGTTGTCACCAGTTGCAACAGGGCAGAAACGTTATGCACTTAAAGGGTGTTTCGATCAAAATTTGGTAGACTTAAACTTGACCCCTTTTTCTCTCATCGTGCATTAAAAAATTTTGCACACCCCTCTTTTTGAATATGTGTGCGTGTAGCATCATGCCTCTATTTTGATTTTGAGATAAGCACTTCAGTTATTAAAATTTTGTCGAAGGAAGAGAAGCAACGCATCAAAATTTTGCACGTACAATGCGAAAATACAAACTACTCTCACGCCAAGTTGGCGAAATTGTTGAATGTGGCTAAATCAACTGTTACCAACGTATTAAAAGTGTTCGGTGAACGTTTGTCGACAGCCACGAAAGCTGGATCAAGTGGAAATCGAAAGCCGGAGGCCGCAGCGACGACAGAAAGAGTTGCCCGCTCTCCGTCCGATATGTCGCAAAGAAGCTGGGAGTGGCGCCTTCAACCGTGGAAAGAGCTAAAAAACGAGCTGGACTGTCGACTTACAAGAAAGTGGTGACTCCAAATCGCGACGATAAACAAAACACGTTGGCCAAAGCACGATCGCGGAAGTTGTACACGACGATGCTGACGACGTTTGATTGCGTGGCGCAGGACGATGAAACTTACGTCAAGGCAGATTTTGAACAGCTTCCTGGCCAGGAATTTCATACGGCAACCGGACGGAGAAAGGTGGCAGATATTTTCAAGCACGTTTTACTGTCAAAGTTTGCGAAAAAATATCTGGTGTGGCAGACCATCTGCACCTGTGGCGTGAAGAGCAACGTTTACATTGCGACCGGAACCGTGAACCAGGAAATGTATCTGAGCGAGTGCCTACAAAAACGTCTACTGCCTTTCCTGAAGCGACACAATTGTTCCGTTCTATTTTGGCCGGATTTGGCATCTTGCCATTACAGAAAAAAAGGCAATGGAGTGGTATGCTGCCAACAACGTTCAAGTGGTGCCCAAGGACAAGAACCCTCCCAACACGTCAGAGCTCCGTCCAATCGAACAATATTGGGCCAACGTCAAGCGGAACCTTAAGAAGACTCAAAAAGCTGTTGTGAGCGAGAAACAGTTCAAGATGAACTGGCGTTCTGCAGCGCATAAAGTGGACAAGAAGACTGTACAAAATCTTATGGCAGGTGTTAAACGAAAGCCCCGGCAATTCGCATTCGTAAAAAGGAAGCTTAGCTGAATATTTCTCCTGTATTCTGTAATAACTGAACTTGAAAAAGAAAAATAATTTGACTTATTAATAAAAACTTTGATCGACTCACACACATTACTATTTGACCAAATTTTAATCGGAACACGCTTTACTATTTTTTTCTGAACAGCACATTCTACTGCCTGAATCCATGGATGAGTTTATTGTCCTCTTTGAATGGCAACTATCAGAATCGGTAAAAAGGATAGTAGGATCGTTAAAAGGTGTTTCTACTACAGCTTTTTTCGAGGCAAAGACTTCCGCTGAAAAAACGCTACAAATTCCAGGTAGACATACCAAGAGCTTGAAGGTATCGGTCATTATCCCTGCACCCACCTTATCAAGGTCTTTGGAGCCATCAGTGTAGATTTTGTGTACTTAGTGGTCATAAGTTCGATGAATCTGGGACTCACTATGTTGCTGGCAGTATCAGTATCTCTAATGTTATTTTTAAAGTGTCGTCATTTTCGGTTGGTTAGTCTGATAATGTGGCTGGTGGTTGGAATTGACAATACTTTTGCTTCTTGGAATAGTAATCCGGCACGTTTAACTACAGGGAGTTGTTATGCTTAATCATTTTTTTCTCCATCAGACGTATTGCTAAACTGGCACTACGTTGAATGTTTTTCTGACGAAAAGGTATACTGCTTGCTTCCACCAGAAGAAACATTATAAGGATTGTACGGAAACACCCAGAAACTTGGCGAATATCTTCGTTGTAAGTTGGTGATAAAGTGCGTTCCAAGCCGTCCAGACTTCGACTGGTTAAGCCAATTCCATACGTTAACTTAGAGACCACAAGAGCTTCGCCAACTGTAAAAAGTTTCTTTCGGCTACTCCTTGCTTGACGGCATCCCAAGAGACGTAGAATGTTCAGACGTTAAGTAGGAAGTTAAGTTTCGAGTCTAACAGTACACCAAGTATTTTCACCTTCCGAAATCGAGGAATTGGAGTGCCGTTGACCTTGATGGTACGGCCCCATTTGCAATGGGAAGATCCACAGAGGTGAAGGAGTTTCGATTTCCTGGGGGCTATTGGGAATCCTGAGCTCGCAGTCCAATCTGTTACTGCGTTCAATGCACTTCCAAGCTTTTGACGTAGTTCGCCAAGATGTTTTCCTGTTGCAATAAGGATCACGTCGTCAGCGTAGACCAAGATGTGGACATCTGGTAGAATTTTTCCAAAAAATGGTGGAATTGCACCTGTGGGACTCCAATTTCTGTCACAAAAATATCAGATATCTGCCCATTTACTGCAATACGAAAATGTCTATTGCTTTGAAAGCTGGTTATTATATTCAGCATTCGACCGCGTATTCTCCATTTTTTTAATGTTTATAGGCTTTCAGGCCGCCATGTCGTGTCATATGCTTTAGATATGCCTAGTGAGATTAATTCCGCATGTTGATTTGCCTCCAGATTCCGCAACATTGCTAATTGGGCCAAATGAGAGTCAGTTCCTTTGCCTGGACGAAAGGCATATTGACGAGGATCAAGTATTCCTCAAACTTTTCCCAAGCAACTTTGTAAAGTAATAAGTCTGTATCCATCTGCTCTACACCGATCACCGTCGGTGTAACTATAACTATAACTATAACACCTTCTTTCCATTCATTTGGAAATAGGCCAAACAACTTTTTCAGTTAGTTTCGATTTTGGTCCAAAATTTTACTACTAGAACTGTTAGGATTAATGAAATCCACAAAGTTTTCCCAGCTAGGCTGTTTTGCGAATAAGGTTGCGGCATTTAGATCGTGTTGCTTGAAACTGCTTCCAAGCAGTATTTTTACGAGGGTCGCTCTTGTCAAGTCGGTGTTATGTCCGAAGATATTTTCTCTGTTCTCTGACAGCTTGAGGTACCTCGGGGTTCCATCAAGGAACAGATTTTGCTCCTACTTTTCCGCTGGTCATTGGTATAGTAGATTCAGCTGCAGCAAAGAAAGCAGTGTGAAAATTGGCCTACTGAACGGGTTTGTCCTGGGCGTAAAGACTCACTAGTAAGTTCTTCATACCGTTACCAGTCCGTATTGGTGTAAATCCATTTTTTCTTAACCCTGGCCTCAGTCGGGTTACCAGGGATGCCAATTAAAATTGGAAAGTCATCACTGATGTAGAAGGAGATGTTCGCTCATCACCATGAGGCACCAAGAGTGAACATCAATGTTTTTGGCTAGAATGAAAGATGTGAAGAGAAAGGGAAAGTTCCGTCAGAGTGCGGCAGGTAGGAAATCTAATAGATGTTTATTGAAAATTGAGCGAAAGGGCATGTATCCAATGGTACTCGAACCATGGACGTCAATCTTTGCCTAACATCCCACTGCGGGGTAGGTTGTAGCGACGGAACAAGTTCGCCACTTCAACAGGCAAAAATTGACGCATGGAAAGACGCTCATGTACCACTGTGGCTTGTATAGTTATTCTAGCGATCTATTGTGTGCACTCTGTTTATTGATGCGCACATGGGAGAGGAACTCTCTCCTTTTTTGGGTTCAGTCGGTGCGAACCAAAACAAACAGTTTTTTTAAACAGTGTGAGTCAAAGTTTTTATTAATAAGTCAAATTCTTTTTCTTTTTCAAGTTCAGTTAATACAGAATACAGGAGAAATATTCAGCTAAGCTTTCTTTTTAACCAAATGCGAACTACCGTTTAACACCAGCCATTTTGTTAAGTCTCCTTTTCCACTTTATTCGCCGCAGAACGCCAGTTTGCCTTGAACTGTTTCTCGCTCACAACAGCTTTTTGAGTCTTCTTAAGGTTCCGCTTGACGATGGCCCAATATTGTTCGATTGGGGGGAGCTCTGGCGTGTTAGAAGAGCTCTTGTCCTTGGCATCACTTGAACGTTGTTGACAGCATACTACTCTATGGCCTTTTTCTACTTTATGGCCTTTGTACGGAATGGCAGCATACTACTCTATGGCCTTTGTACGGAACAATTGTGTCGCTTCAGGAAAGGCAGTAGACGTTTTTTAGGCACTCGCTCAGATAAATTTCCTGGTTGACGGTTCCGGTCGCAATGTAAACGTTGCTCTTCAAGTTTGCCGTATAAAATTCCTGCCCAGGAAGCTGTTTAAAGTCTGCCTCGACGTAAGTTTTATCACCCTGTACCACGCAACTAAACTTCGTCAGCATCGTCGTGTACAACTTTCGCGATCGCGCTTTGGCCGTGCTTTATCATCGCGATTTGGAGTCACCACTTTCTGGTAAGTCGACAGTCCAGCACGTTTTTAGCTCTATCCACGGTTGAAGGCGCCAAACCCTTCTTCTTTGTGACGCCTCCGACTTTCGATTTCCCCCCGATCCAACTTTCCTGGCTGTCGACAAACGTTTACCGAACACTTTTAATACGTTGGTAACAGTTGATTTGGCCACATTCAACAATTTCGCGAACTTGGCGTGAGAGTTTTTCGGCAGTTTTTGATTTTCGGCATGCACGTGCAAAACTTTGATGCGTTGCTTTTCTTCCTTCGACGACATTTTGCTAACTGAAGTACTAATCTCAAAATCAAAATATAGGCATGATGCTACACGCACCCATCTTCAAAAAGTGGGGTGTGCAAACTTTGTACTGCAAAATGAAAGGAAATGCGTCAAGTTTGACTCGACCAAATTTTGGTCGAAACACCCTTTAGATAGCTCTTTCGTGACACAACTCTTAGCTCAACAGCTGACAAAACAATTCTTTTTTCTTGTGTGTCGTTAGTTCTAGTTTCGCAGCACGTCCACCACTTCAGCTAACTTTTTAGCGCTTCTTAATTTATCAATTCAAACCTTCACTCGCGTATTCTTTTACCACTACCACCAATGTAATAATTTGAGGCTTTTCGGATGAGAACTTATGAGCTGTTCAGTTACGCTTGCTGATGTTCAAGGTGGACTGACGTTTATTCGTATGAAAATGCCTTATATTATCCGGTATACTACCGGGTAAGCAATATTTAACAACTGCATTAAATCTAACCCATTCTGAGATCTAAATGTGGCAATGATTGCATTACTACACTAACAATCCCTATATTACTCCTTGGGATTATTTTGAGTGAGGCCTAGTCGAGCTGTATACCAATAGAACCCTTCACACCAAATTTGAGTAACTCAAAGCAAATATCAAAGCGGTGATGATCGTTCCATCGATCGAAAAATGGTAAAACGTGCATGTGGCAGTTTCCAAAAACATCTAAGTACAGTTGACGAAAGGGAAGGTAATTTTTTGAATGAAATAATTTACAATTAACATATGTAACGAAAGTAAATTGACCACGAAACATTCATTGCAAATATGACTAACTGGTATAATTTTTCAAAAACATGTCATTTACTGCAAAAATTTGTCATGCACCCAAAGTGACATCATCACGGCGTCTTGTTAAATCACAAAATAAAATCAAATACTGGCTTTGCAGAACTTGATAATATATATCATGGGATACCAGACCAATATTGTTTTGATCAACATGAAGTATTTTCAATTCCGAACCAATCAAATAGATTCTCAATCATCGACAGACGCTACAAAAAAATCCCCAACCTGTACATGTAAACAGCCAGCTAGAATCAATTCCAAGAAACTCTTCCAATCACCACCGGTGTAGCATCAGGAGCAGTGATTCTTTATCAAAAACACACACAGAAAAAAAAACTCCCCCACCAACGCCACGAACACGAAGTAGAGCGTTCAAGGCAAATGACTTCCCATTAATTAAACTTTGAAACATTGTGGTTTTCTCGGCTGACTGGTGAGATCCTTCTTCCATTGCCATTATCGGTGTTTCAGTGCACAATACTAACAGGGAAACTCCGGTTTTCATTCATCTCTCCAGTTGAATGGGGCGAGGCGAGTCTGAAGCGAACCGGCGAACAGATGATGGAAGGTGGAAAACACCAAAGAAAAAACCACGAATTGGGTGGATGACGGAACCGTTGCTTTTAGCTCGAAATGGAACCCTATATAAATTAAGCTACAGCCACCAGCAATTGTTTCGCAGTTTGAGCTTTCCACTTTTCCTGGGTGCATTGTGGGATATAGATAACTTTTTAGTTAACGGCAGGAACCCGATCCAAGGGCCAATCATGGTGGCAGCGGTGCGAATAGTTCATTTTCTTGTTCGTTTCGATTTTGGAAAACGAGGAAAACCACTTCGGTGAGGGTTTAGCTGCCTGTGTGGGGAAGGTTTGACGTTAAGTCAGGCTTCTGGAGGTGGATTCGCTTTTCAATTATGATCTCTATTCTTTAGGGTTTTTTTTTAATTGCAGAATGGTGACTTGCCGTCTAGCAGATCGGTAAAGTCAGGCATTTATTGAAGCATTTGAACGATAAAATCAAACAGAATCCAAGCACCATCCCACCCTCAGACTAAATTAGTGTACAGAAATTTACTTCACTGCGAAAATCCCCCTGACGAATTCTTCGAAATTCCTCATCGTAAGCCGAGAGCGGATTTACAAGATGGATCCTTCATCTCTCCATCTTAGCATATCACAACATATGACGAGGAAAGACATTGATGAAAAAGCCCGACGATGAAAATGTCAGTTGCGGTGAGCTTTTTTGGTTGAAAATTTGTTTGATTACAAGTTGGCGGAATGTGTACTCCGAGAGGAACGCCAAGTAAAGTGATTGCGGGATTACGTTAAGCTTGAGCTCCCATAGTCAGATAACCGTTCCTTTAGCATGTGAATTTTGCGTTACGAAAGTACTAGCGCATTTGTTTGACGACATTTGATGTTTTTGGTGGAGTTCTTCAGCATAGGAATTTTCTTCTTTTGTTTTTTCTTCTTGAATAAGGTGGAATTAAAGATTTTTTTTGACGAAGGACTGGGTTTTTTGTTTTCTATAGAGCATTTCCAGCCAGAGTAGCAAACCGATTGGAAGCTACTCTTTCCGATCTGAATTAAAAAATTTCCATACGTTGGTTTCTACCCAAACATACGTTTGCCTTTTAAAAATTCAAAATTTTCGTGGACTAATTTTCTATAATTTTAAATTGTGGATTTTATATTTTCAAAAATGTTCGAGAATAACTCATCTGGTCAAAATATAATCTTAGAAAAATACGTTGCTAATAAAGTGTTCTTTAAGAAAAAAATACACTGAAACTAAAAATGCTGAAAATTCATGCTTTAAAAACATAAAACGTTGATTTTTACAAAGGACCTCCGCTTCGATGCTCTTAATATATTTTTTTTTAAACAGCTGAAGTTAAACAGCTGAAGCTGGTGAAGAGTTTGAAACACTCACTTCTGTATTTTTTTTTATTTTTCGTTTGTAAATACACTAAGGTTTTTTTACACGGTTTTTTGCACGGATTTCAGAATTAACGCGGTTTTTCTTGCATGGTTTTTTCAAACCCGTGTAAAAAACCGTGCTAATTCCGAAATCCGTGCAAAAAAAACCGTGCTAATTCCGAAATCCGTGTAAAAAAAACCGTGTTAATTTCGAAATCCGTGTAAAAAAAAACTGCGATAACATGCTAAGTCTTTTGCAATGAAAAACACTTAGAAGATTTTGTGAACAGTGGAATGGATAGCCAAGAGGCAAGCAAGGGCTCCTGGGCCAGAATACATAAATTGGACCGGAGTGAACGTGTGTGGGGATAATTGGGGATAATACAGGTACATTCATGATGGTATATCTAGCGACCCTTAATATCTGCAAAGGTGCGGTCTTTAGCAAAGTTGATCAAAGCAAAGCAAAGGTCAAGAGCATTCAACAGATAGACCGTTCTGTGCGGAGTTCCCCCGCTATGTGGTGCTGAGCATGCATAATTGAGCATTTTCAACTTGTTCTATCTCGTAATTCTGATAAGATGGAAAGTTCTAGTCATCGGAAAAGTTGTTCAGAAGGTCACACGCATTCGGAAGGTGATTCATTTTGTTTGGAATTCCGTCGCTACGTGGGGCTAGTGAGCATGCAAAATTAAACATTTTCAACTTGTTTTATCTTGTAATTTTGATAAGATAGAAAGTACTAGTTTTCGGCAAAGTTGTTCAGAAGGTCAAGGGCATTTAACTGCCGCTACGTGGCGCTAGGAAGCTTTCAAAATTCAGCATTTTCAACTTGTTCTATCACGCGATTCTGATAAGATAGAAAGCTCTAGTTTTCGGCAAAGTTGTTTAGAATGTCAAAGGCTTTTGAAAGGTGATCTATTTGGTTTCGAATTTCACCGCCTCGTGGAATGTTCTAGTCTTTGGCAAAGTTGTTCAGAAGGTCGAGGGAATTTAAATGATGGACCTTTTTGTTTGGGATTCCACCGCTACGTGCGCTAGTGGGCATGCAAAATTAAGCATTTGAAACTTTAACTATCTCGTGATTCTGATAAATGTTTTATGTTTTTTTAGCATAAACTTAATTTTTTTTAGTTTCAGTGTATTTTTTTTCTTGAAGAACACTTAATGACCTACAACTTCTTCTCAGACGACATTTTGATCTGAATAATCGTTTACATACTATGATTTTTTGAACAAATTAAAGTTATATTTTACATAAGCCCTTAGAGCGTTTCCAGCCGAAATGACCTGGAGATGTGGAAAATTATGTTCGATATTATTTTATTTGAATGAAACATTGCATACGCGTTTGGCTTAGGAGACTGAGCACATTCCACCCTAGCATAGATTTTTGTGACTCAAGAGACAGTTTTAAAAAGGGCGTAAACATTTTGAATAGTACTTCAATTAATAATTTGTAGCTCGAAAACTTTTGGTTGTACAAAAAAAACTGTTTAAGAACAAATTGTGATCCTATGTGTGAAGGTTGTAAAAAAATATACACAGAGAAAAATTTTTTTGGAAAAAAGTTTCTAGATCATCAACTTTCGGTGCATTTCTCAAAATTTTAATATTTTCAAAAATAAACGTATTCTGATTATATAATCTGATTTTGAATGTATTTAAAAAAAATGTCGAGCATCCGTTCTCGAGATTTTTAGGATTTAATTTTATAATACTCGAACAATTTTCGAAAATACGACCTTTTCATACATTTTTCTAGATTCTCCAACAACAAGAGTTGGTTTTTCGAAATGTATAATAAATTTTACGCTACTCTCTTTCTGAATTTCTGAAGATTATTGAATGAACGGTTCAAATAAAACATGAGCATGAGCATGAGCATGAGCATGATTGACCGCCCGAGGTTGCTACTCCGTTATTGCCAGATCAGCTGTTATTACACAAAGAACCAAAGGATGATACTTGGGACTAGCATACATCCTCAATGTGTAAAAACTGGTGATCTTAAACTAAGGCAATACCGGCGCCGGCCTCGTCCGAATGCAGGTCAAATAGGGAATGGGTAGGAATATGTTGACGTGATACTCGCTTTGTTGGAAGCCGAGAACACCTCTGCACTTCCACGAGAAATCACTGGGATGTTGGATAAAATGATTGGGTTGGCAGCCGGATCCGTTTTGGTAAACGGTGTGCTGAATTCAACTGACGTCGGCAGCGAATAAGATATTTAATTATGTTCCCGATTTATTCTCTGTACAGAGATGCACATTAATGCTATTCAAATTTTGGCACCGATTTAAACCAACAGTAAGGATGCTATTGGGGCCACTCACAAGTGTGGGTGGTTTATTTCAATAGAATACAAAGTTAAACACGAGTTGGAGACGATTTAAACCAAGTAGGGATGCGTTGGCCCACAAGTGTGGTGGTTTATTTCAGCAGAATAAAAAGTATTTTAAACCCGGTGAGACCGATTTAAACCAACAGTAGGGATGCCGTTGGGGCCACTCACGAAGTGTGGGTGGTTTATTTCAGCAGAATACAAAAGTATTTTAAAACACCGAGTTTGAGGACCGATTTAAACCAACAGTAAGGATGCTGTTGGGGCCACTCACAAGTGTGGGTGGTTTATTTCAGCAGAATACAAAAGTATTTTAAAACACCGAGCTTTGAGGACCGATTTAAACCAACAGTAAGGATGCTGTTGGGGCCACTCACAAGTGTGGGTGGTTTTTATTTCAGTTGAGAATACGAAGAAGTATCGGTTGAAGAACACCGAGTTTGACGACTGATTTAAACCAACAGTGGGATGTTGTTGGGGCCACTCACAAGTGTGGGTGGTTTATTTCAGCGGAATAAAAAGTATTGTTAAGAACACCGAGTTTGACGACCGATTTAAACCAACAGTAGGGATGCTATTAGACTACTCACAAGTGTGGGTGGTTTATTTTCAGCATGAAATACAAGAAGTATGTTAAGAACACCGAGTTTGAGCGACCGATTTAAACCAACAGCAAGGATGCTGTTGGGGCCACTCACAAGTGTGGGTGGTTTATTTCAATGGAATACAAGAATACGTTAAGAACATCAAGTTTGACGACCGGATTTAAACCAACAGTAAGGATGCTGTTGGGGCCACTCACAAGTGTGGGTGGTTTATTTCAATGAAATTCAAGAATACGTAAAGAACATAAATTTGACGACCGATTTAAACCAACAGCAGGGATGCTGTTGGGGCCACTCACAAGTGTGGGTGGTTTATTTCAATGGAATACAAGAATACGTTAAGATTATCAAGTTTGACGACCGATTTAAACCAACAGTAAGGATGCTGTTGGGGCCACTCACAAGTGTGGGTGGTTTATTTCAGCAGAATACAAAAGTATTTTAAAAACACCGAGTTTGAGGACCGATTTAAACCAACAGTAAGGATGCTGTTGGGGCCACTCACAAGTGTGGGTGGTTTATTTCAGCAGAATACAAAAGTATTTTAAAACACCGAGTTTGAGGACCGATTTAAACCAACAGTAGGGATGCTGTTGGGGCAACTCACAAGTGTGGGTGGTTTATTTCAATGGAATAGAAGAATATGTTAAGAACATCGAGTTTGACGACTGATTTAAACCAACAGTAGGGATGTTGTTGGGGCCACTCACAAGTGTGGGTGGTTTATTTCAACAGAATAGAAAAAGTATTTTAAAACACCGAGTTTGAGGACCGATTCAAACCAACAGTAGGGATGTTGTTGGGGCCACTCAAAAGTGTGGGTGGTTTATTTCAATGGAATACAAGAATACGTTAAGAACGTCAAGTTTGACGACCGATTTAAACCAACAGCAAGGATGCTTTTGGGGCCACTCACAAGTGTGGGTGGTTTATTTCAATGGAATACAAGAATACGTTAAGAACATCAAGTTTGACGACCGATTTAAACCAACAGTAAGGATGCTGTTGGGGCCACTCACAAGTGTGGGTGGTTTATTTCAATGAAATACAAGAATACGTAAAGAACATCAAGTTTGACGACCGATTTAAACCAACAGCAGGGATGCTGTTGGGGCCACTCACAAGTGTGGGTGGTTTATTTCAATGGAATACAAGATTACGTTAAGAACATCAAGTTTGAGGACCGATTTAAACCAACAGTAAGGATGCTGTTGGGGCCACTCACAAGTGTGGGTGGTTTATTTCAGCAGAATACAAAAGTATTTTAAAACACCGAGTTTGAGGACCGATTTAAACCAACAGTAAGGATGCTGTTGGGGCCACTCACAAGTGTGGGTGGTTTATTTCAGCCGGATTCAAAAGTATTTTAAAACACCGAGTTTGAGGACCAATTTAAACCAACAGTAGGGATGCTGTTGGGGCCACTCACAAGTGTGGGTGGTTTATTTCAATGGAATAGAAGAATATGTTAAGAACATCGAGTTTGACGACCGATTTAAACCAACAGTAGGGATGCTGTTGGGGCCACACACAAGTGTGGGTGGTTTATTTCAGCAGAATAAAAAAGTATTTTAAAACACCGAGTTTGAGGACCGATTTGAACCAACAGTAGGGATGCTATTGGGGCCACTCACAAGGGTGGGTGGTTTATTTCAATGGAATACAAGAATACGTTAAGAACATCAAGTTTGACGACCGATTTAAACCAACAGCAGGGATGCTGTTGGGGCCACTCACAAGTGTGGGTAGTTTATTTCAGCAGAATAAAAAAGTATTTTAAAACACCGAGTTTGAGGACCGATTTAAACCAACAGTAGGGATGCTGTTGGGGCCACTCACAGGTGTGGGTGGTTTATTTCAATGGAATACAAGAATACGTTAAGAACATCAAGTTTGACGACCGATTTAAACCAACAGCAGGGATGCTGTTGGGGCCACTCACAAGTGTGGGTAGTTTATTTCAGCAGAATAAAAAAGTATTTTAAAACACCGAGTTTGAGGACCGATTTAAACCAACAGTAGGGATGCTATTGGGGCCACTCACAAGTGTGGGTGGTTTATTTCAATGGAATACAAGAATACGTTAAGAACATCAAGTTTGACGACCGATTTAAAACAACAGCAGGGATGCTGTTGGGGCCACTCACAAGTGTGGGTAGTTTATTTCAATGGAACAAAGGAATACGGTAAGAAGACCGATTTGAACCAACAGTAAGGATGCTGTTGGGGCCACTCACAAGTGTGGGTGGTTTATTTCAGCAGAATATAAAAGTATTTTAAAACACCGAGTTTGAGAACCGATTTAAACCAACAGTAAGGATGCTATTGGGGCCACTGTGGGTAGTTTATTTCAATGGAATACAAGAATACGTTAAGAACACCGAGTTTGAGGACCGATTTAAACCAACAGTAAGGATGCTATTGGGGCCACTCACAAGTGTGGGTGGTTTATTTCAATGGAATACAAGAATACGTTAAGAACATCGAGTTTGAGGACCGATTTAAACCAACAGTAGGGATGCCGTTGGGGCCACTCACAAGTGTGGGTGGTTTCTTTCAGCAGAATACAAAAGTATTTTAAAACACCGAGTTTAAGGACCGATTTAAACCAACAGTAAGGATGCCGTTGGGGCCACTCACAAGTGTGGGTAGTTTATTTCAATGGAATACAAGAATACGTAAAGAACACCGAGTTTGTGTACCGATTTAAACCAACAGTAGGGATGCTGTTGGGGCCACATGTGTGGGTGGTTTATTTCAGCATAATACAAAAGTATTTTAAAACACCGATTTTGAGGACCGATTTAAACCAACAGTAGGGATACTGTTGGGGCCACTCACAAGTGTGAATGATTTATTCAGCAAACTTCAAAAGCATTTTAAAACACCGAGTTTGGGGATTTAAACCAACAGTAAGGATGCTGTTGTGGCCACTCACAAGTGTGGGTGGTTTATTTCAGCAGAATACACAAAAAAGTTGAATCACAGAGTTTGAGGGCCGATTTAAACCAACAGTAAGGATGCTGTTGGGGCCACACACAAGTGTGGGTGGTTTATTTCAGCCGAATACATAAGTATTTTAAAACACCTAGTTTGAGGACCGATTTAAACCAACAGTAAGGATGCTATTAAGGCTACTCACAAGTATGGGTAGTTTATTTCAATGCAATACAAGAATACGTTAAGAACACCGAGTTTGAGGACCAATTTAAACCAACAGTAGGGATGCTGTTGGTGCCACTCACAAGTGTGGGTGGTTTATTCAATGGGATACAAGAATACGCTAAGAACATCGAGTTTGAGGATTGATTTAAACCAACAGTAGGGATGCTGTTGGGGCCACTCACAAGTGTGAATAGTTTGTTCAGCAGAATACAAAAGTATTTTAAAACACCGAGTTTGACGACCGATTTAAACCGACAGTAAGGATGCTGTTGGGGCCACTCACAAGTGTGGGTGGTATATTTCAGTAGAATACAAAAGTATTTTAAAACACCGAGTTTGAGGACCGATTTAATCCAACAGCAAGGATGCTGTTGGGGCCACTCACAAGTATGGGTGGTTTATTCAATGGGATACAAATATACGTTAAGAACATCGAGTTTGAGGATCGATTTAAACCAACAGTAGAGATGCTGTTGGGGCCACTCACAAGTGTGAATGGTTTGTTCAGCAGACTTCAAAAGTATTTTAAAACACCGAGTTTGAGGACCAATTTAAACCAACAGTAAGGATGCTGTTGGGGCCACTCACAAGTGTGGGTGGTTTATTTCAGCAGAATACAAAAGTATTTTAAAACACCGAGTTTGAGGACCGATTTAAACCAACAGTAAGGATGCTGTTGGGGCCACTCACAAGTGTGGGTGGTTTATTTCAGCAGAATACAAAAGTATTTTAAAACACCGAGTTTGAGGACCAATTTAAACCAACAGTAGGGATGCTGTTGGGGCCACTCACAAGTGTGGGTGGTATATTTCAATGGAATACAAGAATATGTTAAGAACATCGAGTTTGACGACCGATTTAAACCAACAGTAGGGATGCTGTTGGGGCCACACATTAGTGTGGGTGGTTTATTTCAGCAGAATAAAAAAGTATTTTAAAACGCCGAGTTTGAGGACCGATTTAAACCAACAGTAGGGATGCTATTGGGGCCACTCACAAGTGTGGGTGGTTTATTAAAATGAAATACAAGAATAGGTTAAGAACATCAAGTTTAACGACCGATTTAAACCAACAGCAGGGATGCTGTTGGGGCCACTCACAAGTGTGGGTGGTTTATTTCAATGGAATACAAGAATACGTTAAGATTATCAAGTTTGACGACCGATTTAAACCAACAGTAAGGATGCTGTTGGGGCCACTCACAAGTGTGGGTGGTTTATTTCAGCAGAATACAAAAGTATTTTAAAACACCGAGTTTGAGGACCGATTTAAACCAACAGTAAGGATGCTGTTGGGGCCACTCTCAAGTGTGGGTGGTTTATTTCAGCAGAATAAAAAGTATTTTAAAACACCGAGTTTGAGGACCGATTTAAACCAACAGTAGGGATGTTATTGGGGCCACTCACAAGTGTGGGTGGTTTATTTCAATGGAATACAAGAATACGTTAAGAACATCAAGTTTGACGACCGATTTAAACCAACAGCAGGGATGCTGTTGGGGCCACTCACAAGTGTGGGTAGTTTATTTCAGCAGAATAAAAAAGTATTTTAAAACACCTAGTTTGAGGACCGATTTAAACCAACAGTAGGGATGCTATTGGGGCCACTCACAAGTGTGGGTGGTTTATTTCAATGGAATACAAGAATACGTTAAGAACATCAAGTTTGACGACCGATTTAAACCAACAGCAGGGATGTTGTTGGGGCCACTCACAAGTGTGGGTAGTTTATTTCAGCAGAATAAAAAGTATTTTAAAACACCGAGTTTGAGGACCGATTTAAACCAACAGTAGGGATGCTATTGGGGCCACTCACAAGTGTGGGTGGTTTATTTCAATGGAACACAAGAATACGTTAAGAACATCAAGTTTGACGACCGATTTAAACCAACAGCAGGGATGCTGTTGGGGCCACTCACAAGTGTGGGTAGTTTATTTCAATGGAACAAAGGAATACGGTAAGAAGACTGATTTGAACCAACAGTAAGGATGTTGTTGGGGCCACTCACAAGTGTGGGTGGTTTATTTCTGCAGAATACAAAAGTATTTTAAAACACCGAGTTTGAGGACCGATTTAAACCAACAGTAAGGATGCTGTTGGGGCCACTCACAAGTGTGGGTGGTTTATTTCAGCAGAATGCAAAAGTATTTTAAAACACCGAGTTTGAGGACCAATTTAAACCAACAGTAGGGATGCTGTTGGGGCCACTCACAAGTGTGGGTGGTTTATTTCAATGGAATAGAAGAATATGTTAAGAACATCGAGTTTGCCGACCGATTTAAACCAACAGTAGGGATGCTGTTGGGGCCACACACAAGTGTGGGTGGTTTATTTCAGCAGAATAAAAAAGTATTTTAAAACACCGAGTTTGAGGACCGATTTATATCAACAGTAGGGATGCTATTGGGGCCACTCACAAGTGTGGGTGGTTTATTTCAATGCAATACAAGAATAGGTTAAGAACATCAAGTTACGACCGATTTAAACCAACAGTAAGGATGCTGTTGGGGCCACTCACAAGTGTGGGTGGTTTATTTCAGCAGAATACAAAAGTATTTTAAAACACCGAGTTTGAGGACCGATTTAAACCAACAGTAGGGATGCTATTGGGGCCACTCACAGGTGTGGGTGGTTTATTTCAATGGAATACAAGAATACGTTAAGAACATCAAGTTTGACGACCGATTTAAACCAACAGCAGGGATGCTGTTGGGGCCACTCACAAGTGTGGGTAGTTTATTTCAGCAGAATAAAAAAGCATTTTAAAACACCGAGTTTGAGGACCGATTTAAACCAACAGTAGGGATGCTATTTGGGCCACTCACAAGTGTAGGTGGTTTATTTCAATGGAATACAAGAATACGTTAAGAACATCAAGTTTGACGACCGATTTAAACCAACAGCAGGGATGCTGTTGGGGCCACTCACAAGTGTGGGTAGTTTTATCAATGGAACAAAGGAATACGGTAATAAGACCGATTTGAACCAACAGTAAGGATGCTGTTGGGGCCACTCACAAGTGTGGGTGGTTTATTTCAGCAGAATACAAAAGTATTTTAAAACACCGAGTTTGAGAACCGATTTAAACCAAAAGTAAGGATGCTATTGGGGCCACTCACAAGTGTGGGTAGTTTATTTCAATGGAATACAAGAATACGCTTAGAACACCGAGTTTAAGGACCGATTTAAACCAACAGTAAGGATGCTATTGGGGCCACTCACAAGTGTGGGTGGTTTATTTCAATGGAATACAAGAATACGTTAAGAACATCGAGTTTGAGGATCGATTTAAACCAACAGTATGGATGTCGTTGGGGCCACTCACAAGTGTGGGTGGTTTCTTTCAGCAGAATACAAAAGTATTTTAAAACACCGAGTTTAAGGACCGATTTAAACCAACAGTAAGGATGCCGTTGGGGCCACTCACAAGTGTGGGTAGTTTATTTCAATGGAATACAAGAATACGTAGAGAACACCGAGTTTGTGTACCGATTTAAACCAACAGAAGGGATGCTGTTGGGGCCACATGTGTGGGTGGTTTATTTCAGCATAATACAAAAGTATTTTAAAACACCGAGCTTGAGGACCGATTTAAACCAACAGTAGGGATACTGTTGGGGCCACTCACAAGTGTAAATGGTTTACTCAGCAAACTTCAAAAGCATTTTAAAACACCGAGTTTGGGGATTTAAACCAACAGTAAGGATGCTGTTGTGGCCACTCACAAGTGTGGGTGGTTTATTTCAGCAGAATACACAAAAGAGTAGAAACACAGAGTTTGAGGGCCGATTTAAACCAACAGTAAGGATGCTGTTGGGGCCACACACAAGTGTGGGTGGTTTATTTCAGCCGAATACATAAGTATTTTAAAACACCTAGTTTGAGGACCGATTTAAACCAACAGTAAGGATGCTATTAGGGCTACTCACAAGTATGGGTAGTTTATTTCAATACAATACAAGAATACGTTAAGAACACCGAGTTTGAGGACCGATTTAAACCAACAGTAGGGATGCTGTTGGTGCCACTCACAAGTGTGGGTGGTTTATTCAATGGGATACAAGAATACGCTTAGAACATTGAGTTTGAGGATTGATTTAAACCAACAGTAGGGATGCTGTTGGGGCCACTCACAAGTGTGAATGGTTTGTTCAGCAGAATACAAAAGTATTTTAAAACACCGAGTTTGACGACCGATTTAAACCGACAGTAAGGATGCTGTTGGGGCTACTCACAAGTGTGGGTGGTTTATTTCAGTAGAATACAAAAGTATTTTAAAACACCGAGTTTGAGGACCGATTTAAACCAACAGTAGGGATGCCGTTGGGGCCACTCACAAGTATGGGTGGTTTATTCAATGGGATACAAATATACGTTAAGAACATCGAGTTTGAGGATCGATTTAAACCAACAGTAGGGATGCTGTTGGGGCCACTCTCAAGTGTGAATGGTTTGTTCAGCAGAATACAAAAGTATTTTAAAACACCGAGTTTGAGGACCAATTTAAACCAACAGTAAGGATGCTGTTGGGGCCACTCACAAGTGTGGGTGGTTTATTTAAGCAGAATACAAAAGTATTTTAAAACACCGAGTTTGAGGACCGATTTAAACCAACAGTAGGGATGCCGTTGGGGCCACTCACAAGTGTGTGTGGTTTATTTCAGCAGAATATAAAAGTATTTTAAAACACATAATTTGAGGACCGATTTAAACCAACAGTAAGGATGGGTGTGTTGGTGGTTTATTTCAATGCAATACAAGAATACGTAAAGAACACCGAGTTTGTGGACCGATTTAAACCAACAGTAGGGATACTGTTGGGGCCACTCACAAGTGTGGGTGGTTTATTCAATAGGATACAAGAATACGTTAAGAACATCGAGTTTGAGGACCGATTTAAACCAACAGTAGGGATACCGTTGGGGCCACTCACAAGTGTGGGTGGTTTATTTCAGCAGAATACAAAAGTATTTTAAAACACCGAGTTTGAGGATCGATTTAAACCAACAGTAAGGATGCTGTTGGGGCCATTCACAAGTGTGGGTGGTTTATTTCAGTAGAATACAAAAGTATTTTAAAACACCGAGTTTGAGGACCGATTTAAACCAACAGTAAGGATACTGTTGGGGCCACTCACAAGTATGGGTGGTTTATTCAATGGGATGCAAGAATGCGTTAAGAACATCGAGTTTGTGGATCGATTTAAACCAACATTAGGGATGCTGTTGGGGCCACTCACAAGTGCGAATGGTTTGTTCAGCAGAATACAAAAGTATTTTAAAACACCGAGTTTGACTACCGATTTAAACCAACAGTAAGGATGCTGTTGGGGCTAGTCACAAGTGTGGGTGGTTTTTTTCAGTAGAATACAAAAGTATTTTAAAACACCGAGTTTGAGGCCCGATTGAAACCAACAGTAGGGATGATGTTGAGGCCACTCACAAGTGTGGGTGGTTTATTTCAGTGGAATACAAAATATGTTAAAACATCGAGTGTTTCGGTCTTCGGTCTTCAACGATTCAAACCAACAGCAAGGAAGCTGTTGGGGCCGCTCTTCAACAGAATACAAAAATACGTAGAAACATTGAGATTGAGGACCGATTTAAACCAACCTCCGAAACAAATGAAACATCCAACCACAACACCTCCCAACAAAAACATCCAGACACAATCCTATACTACTTAGGGGCGGAATGGATTTTATTCATGGAATAGTAGATGAAGTTCAGAAGGAGAGACGAGGAGAGCTCCTCGACCTCTCATATGTGACACATGTAATGAAATGTTATTAGAGAGAGGGTTATCCTGTCGAACAACGAACACGTATCATCTAGTGCACAACCATCCGGGATTTCCTGAAAAATAATATTAATAGAAACAAAGCTTCATGTGATCAGAAAACTATTGAATATTTGGAATGAAATGTGAAATAATAGGGGACATATTAAAAAAGCAAAGTATTAGAGTTAACAGGACAAGTGGACCATAAAAATATAAAAATATAAATAAATATATATGATAATAAAAGATCTTATTCTAAATATATAAATTAATCAAACCCCAACAAACATATGCACTGACTACAAGGGCAAACAATGGAAATGATAAAAATGACAGTAGTCATTAGCAAACGTGAACTCAGCAAACAACCAGGAATAATGCACATGCCTCACAACGCGGGCTAGGGGAGTCAAAACCCACAAAACTGCAGAAATGCGCAGCTGAAAATTAAAATTATTACCAAGCAGAGGAAACGTTTACTAATATATTTATCAATTATGCCTAGATGAACCTGAAAGTACTGAAATTTGTTTCAGACAGCGAACGGTGCACAGGTTTGCGTGGACAAAACGTCAAAATACTCCACAGAGAACATGACAAATTAACAAGAGACGGGGCATTAAATAGGGAATGATTGAGAGTAGTTGTTGAATTTAGGGTTAACCTTTCTTCGGGAAGAAATTGTTTCATATGCCTCTCTCCCTTTCCGACGCAAATCCCTCCCTCCGACGCAATAAGCCGAATACTGGAAAATCCCACTAGCGCCAGTCGATTCCAGTCTTCTTTCGTACGTTTGCACTGTGGCGCATCAAGCGCGCCGTGCAGTGCATCTGAGGTGCTACACAGCGCCCCAGATGCAACACCCTGCCACCATATGGAAAATCAGTTACATAGATCTGCGTGAGTGACTTTTTCCGGTTCCGAACTGCAATGAGAATACATACTGATCGAACAGCAAAAACGAACGAATGCAAAAAACCCAGAGTAGTAGGAGAGAAAGAGACAGACAGAAAAACACGCAAACGCTGCACGTCTGGATTTCTCCGTGTAAAAGCGCCTCCGCTCGCATGATCCGTTCATGTTTGCCAATATTTCTTTGTGCTATTTAATGTATGTTTGAATGGAGCAATACTATTTAAAACACTATACTTAGCTGAATGTTTGATCCCGTATCCAATTGGAGAAATGTGAGCAAATCACAGGTTCATAGGTTTTTTCACATTAGGTAGAACCTTATTTCTTTTTAGGTACTAACAGATACATATGGAAAATATGGCTGACAAAATCTTTTCCACTGCGATCAGAACAATGTATCTCTTTGTGTGTCGTATTTTTTTCCATAGAGAATCTTCGTTTTAAAACTATCGAGTTCAAAGCTTTCGAATACATTCCATCCAAATTGGCTCCGATACAACCGCAAGCTAGCAACACAAGAAACTTTCATTACACTACCACTACAACGACACCAGCTCTTCTTGCGTTGTTGATTCCGCTGGCATGACAACCATGACGACGGGAGCGGATGAAGAAATTTTTATTCAATTGAGGACACTTTTTTCATTTTCACTACCTGGGCCCACGTTTGAGTGAGATTTTGGATGCTCAACACTGGCACCACACTCCGAGAAACACTTCACGACGAAATTGTAGCGCATAACAGGTGACAATCAACAAAAAATTGCAAATATCACACGCGCGAACTGGTTTGCAACCATTTGATCCACAGCGCAACCAACTATCTTTCACAGAAACTGATTTGTACAAGCTCACTTAAAATCCGCAATAAGTTGTTCACAATTCTTCAATGTGCTTCACTCCAATTTTGATAAATTTTTACAAATTTACAAATCAGT
>JASCZW010009528.1:0-41883 GCA_034211315.2 Aedes japonicus | reverse complement strand
GACGTAGACTACGTCTTACGGCAAGGGTAGGGTGTCAAATGAAAATCTAAAATATTGCGACCGTCACGAAAAACCGTACGTTTTGTACGCGAATAACTCAAATAATCTACGATAGATTTACATGGTTTCTGCTTCAATCGGTCGGAAATTTTACCGCGCCCCAATTAAGTTGTCAAACATTATTTTCAAACAATAGTAAACTATTGAAAATAACGCAAATATAAGGTGATGTCTTTTAATGTCATTTTGCAGAGTAAATTTACCAAATTTCCTATCACAGATTTCAAATCGAAGCAAGGAACGTCTTGCATCATCTTCTTCTTCTTTGTGTTAGAGAAAGACTTTAACCAATCATATCATTTGTCTCCCCATGTACGTCTCGCATGCAGCTGAGAACGGCATAGAAGGCACACTTAGCAAAAATTTTCCTCAGTCGTTTGGCAGCATTGAAGCTGTGCGGAGCTGGTCGCAGGGAGCTGGTCGCTGGGAGCTGGTCGCAGGGAGCTGGTCGCAGGGAGCTGCTTCAAGGCTCCACCAAACTGCACAATTTTCGAAGTCGCGGCGAAACAATCGCCACGAAGAGGTAAGATGGCGGCTTGCTCAAAACCGACGCGATGTGCGCCCTCATAATCCGTCATTTTGCCTCATCGCGACGATCGCTGTTTGGGAGAGCCTTGCTACTTACCACCACCAGCTGCTACCTGACCATCAGCTGCCTCTGCACCAGCTCCGCTGCCGTACAAATGAAGGCTCCACCAAACTGCAGCAATATTTTGCCACCGCGGCAGCGAAATCGCGGTGGAAAAATCGCCGCAGTGAGATTACATGGCGGCTTATGGGAGCGCACAAACCAACGCGATTAAAAAACGCATCGCGTCGGTTTGTGCGCTCCCATAAGCTGCCATGTAATCTCACAGCGGCGATTTTTCCACCGCGATTTCGCTGCCGCGGTGGCAAAAAATTGCTGCAGTTTGGTGGAGCCTTTATTTGTACGGCAGCGGAGTTGGTGCAGAGGCAGCTGATGGTCACGTAGCAGCTGGTGGGGGTAAGTAGCAAGGCTCTCCCAAACAGCGATCGTCGCGATGAGGCAAAATGGCGGATTATGAGGGCGCACAATCGCGTCGGTTTTGTGCAAGCCGCCATCTTACCTCATCGTGGGGATTGTTTCGCCGCGTCTTCGAAAACGCTGCTGTTTGGGGGAAAGCGTCCTTGGGGGCGAGTAGCAGTCAGCAGTAGGTGGAAATAATCTGTCCTTTTGAGGACAATAAATTCAAATAAAAGAGTTGCTTATTCAAGAATGAACTAATCTTAAATTAAGTTCGGTGCCTTCGGTAAAAATTTCACCCAGCTGGTTGGCGCTATCCATTGATAATCTGTCCTTTTGAGGACAACCAATTGAATCAAAAGAGTTGTTTATAAAAGAATTAAACTTTTATTTCGTTGGGTTTGTGCGCCTAATATGGTGCCAATTCGTTCGCCGCAACTGCAAAAACGCCTGCATTGAGGGCGAGCTGTCGGGAAAATTTTGGCTGGTTGGCGCAACCCGCGATGAATCAATAAATCAATAAATGCTACCAGATACAAATCCATCTTTGCTACTGACTGATTCCACGCCAAATCGGTCGGTCACCAAACTCAACTATCTTCGATTTTGATGAAACTTGGTACACGTCTTCGGTATGTTGAAAAAAAAAATCCACTGGTGTTAAGATTATTTGGATTCAAGAGTAACTTTTGAGATGGGTGTATGTTTTTTTTCTAACATTTTACTTGAAAAATCGTAGTTCAAAAACCATTACATTTAGAGAAAAACTTTATATGGGGGAGTTGTAGAGAACTAAAAAGGCTTTGTAAAAAAAATGTACACTGAAAAAAAAAATTTTTTTTCATAAAGAAAAATAGAAAATAAATACTAAAAATCAAATATTAAAAAGAACATATTTTTAATATTTTTCAAATTTGTTTTGTGGAAATTTGAGAAAAAAAGACACGTTTTGAAAAAACTCTAGGATGGACGCTCTTATAATAAAAAAGTTTTTCCGAAGAGCGAACTTTGGTGCATATTTCAAATTTTGGTTATTCATTATTATAAATGAAAATTAATTATACAATATGATTTTGAAGATCATTAAAAACAATAATGATTATAATGATAAATCACCTGAACGCAACCGTTTTCAAGATTTTTCGGATTTTATTTCAATAGAATGAAAAAACATAAGAAAATTCGCTCTTTTCTTAAGTTAATCGAGATTTCCACCAGAAATGATAAATTTTCCAAGATCTTCATATTATAACGTTCACATTACTCTAATGTCCTCTTTTCTTTTGATATCAGGATGATAAGAAGACTCATTTGAAAAGAACAAGATAAATAGCACTATTGTTTTAATATTGCAATCAATATATTTATAATTGTTTTATGGCTGTATCGGTCGGGCCGCTCAGAGAATGAAGGGAGCGAATTTGCTAAAGCGATGAAAGTAACAGCGAGATAGATGTCGCAGGGGCGACAAGTGTGAAATGGACAGATGATGAAATTATGCGGAGGGTCACATAGAAGAAGCATATTAATCGAACTGCTGACTATTTTGCCAAGCTCCAACGATGTTAGAGGTCGGGTGTAGTGGTGAAAACTACACTCCGAACAGTTCGGTGATGTAGCGATGAAAGTAACACATATTGTTTAAGGTAGGTAGACAAATAGCAGCTATAACGTATGTCAGGTATATCTTCTCATAAAAAAAAAGCTAATGTAAGCTGCCTGTAAACTACCAGAGATGTTTTATACCTGCATTTCCAAAGGTACCACAGCCAATATATATGCTCATACATAGTCGCATTCATCAGTAAAATCTATCTGAGTGAACTGAAAATTGAGTTTAACATGAAGAAGTGTTGTATGCCGTTTCCCACTAAACGGTGCTCAAAAAACCTTCGTAAATTAACCGAACAAAATTTAAAAAAACTCAAGTTTATGGTAAAAACACATTTGGACACTTCTTTGATGATTTGTGATAATTGTCGTTTGCATTTAAATAGAACGGAACAATCCCATGCTGCAATTTCGGAGCCTAGTGAGAAACCATCAATTACTAACATTATGGATCCACAACCATCTACATCACGGCAAGTAGACTTGTATGGTCTCGAGGAAACGCCATCGGCAATATCATTAATGTCAGTGCCATCTGATAGCAGTGTGCAAGATTATTCAAGGCGCCATAATATTGAGCTATTTAACAAGGGCGTAGCTGGAATCAACGTTTCGCCAATATCGGCTAAAAAGTTCCTGAACGTAAATTATGCCCGCAAAAAGTTCAAAGATGTTTCAAACGGCATTCGGACACACATATTTGGGGATCAAGCGGAGGAGGATGACCTGGAACAATTGAAAGTGAAAGCAGCCGAATATGACGAAATAATCGCGCAGCTAAAGGACCGGTATGCTGATCCAGAAACTTCGAGGGACGATCAAGTAAGGATACTTTCGGTTTTACCACAATCTTGGACAAATCAAAGAGTAATGGCAGAATTTGGAATAACAAACAAGTACATCGTATCACAAGCTAAATTCCTTGCAAAGCACGAAGGTGTTTTAGCTGCCCCTAACGAAAAGCTGGGACACGGTCTGAACCCGGAAATAAAAACCAAATTTTGCAATTTTACGACAGTGATGAGATTACACGAGCAACCCCTTGTATGAACGACTACGTTTCAGTGAGGAGTGAAGGTAAGAGGGTTCATATTAAAAAGCGCCTTTTAGTTTGTTCATTAAGAGAAGCTTTCATTAAATTTCAAGAGATGCATCAAAATGCTGTTGGGCTTAGCTCTTTTGCAGCACTAAGACCAAAGCATTGCAAATTACTTGGCAGCACAGGTTCTCATAACATTTGTGTTTGCACCATTCATGAGAACATTAACTTGATGCTTCATAGTCTTAGAAAATATTCATTCGAGAATGATTATAAATTGTGTTTTGAAGAAATATTATGTAGCTCATCAACTAGAACTAAAAAATGTTACCTCCGTGAATGCGAACGATGTCCAGGCTTTTCAGATTTTGAGAGTAGTTTTACAGACAAATTAGAAAAACGTGGTTTAGTTGAAATATCTTTTGAGCAATGGATTTCAACTGATAGATGTAGTTTAGAGACACTTGTTTAACCAATTGATGAATTTATTGCTTATTTTTGTGAAAAGTTGGAACAATTAGTATCCCACGATTTGGTCAAATCTCAGCAGTCTAGTTTCTTGAGAGATTATAAAAGTGGTCTTCAAGACAGCGAAGTAATAATAATTTGTGATTTTTCTGAAAATTATTCATTTGTTTTTCAAGATGCTGTTCAAAGTAGTTATTGGAGTAATGAGCAAGCCACTATTCACCCTTTTGTCATTTATTACACGGAATCTGGAATACTTAAAAATATCAGTTTCATTGTTATCTCAGAAGTGTTGAAACATGATACGATTGCGGTGCAGGTGTTTATTTCAAAACTAATAAGCTTTTTGCAAACAAAAATTAAATTAAAGAAAGCTACGTTTATGTCTGACGGGGCAGCATCCCAATATAAAAATAGGAAGAACTTTGCAAGCCTTTGTAAGTTTAAAAGAAATACAATATTGATGCTGAATGGCATTTTTTCGCAACATCCCACGGTAAGGGACCTTGCGATGCAATTGGTGGTACATTAAAACGAATGGCAAGATATGCAAGCCTTGCTGTACAACATGAGCACCCTATAAAAAGTGCATTAGAGTTATTCGAATGGGCGAACCAAAAAGTGATGATTGTTTAACAAAAATGTCGTTTTGTTATGTATCACATGAAGAGTATGAACAGGGGGTAGCAGAATGGAATGAAATTTACCGACAGACTAAAACGATTGCAGGTACACAAAAGTACCACTCATTCGTTCCAATTTCAGAGAACGAAGTTTTTGTAAAACTGTTTTCGAATGACGAAGAAGGCAGGATTCATAATATATATAAAAGCAATCAATAGTTTATATAATGTTTATGTAATATTATCAATGACCGAGACTAATAAATGGTATATATAAATATAAATCCAACCATAATTCATTATTTTTGTCTTATAACTTTAAGTGAAGCTTTTTCAATCGACGAGCTGTTAAGAGTAAGTAAGAGGCACATACATGTGTTTTAAAAAGGCTAAGAACACAAGAGAAACAATCGTTAGCTATTGTTGTTTTAATATCACGAGTAATTTATGAAAAGGGCGTATTTTTTGAGGTTTTGAAATTTTATTGAAAGAAAATCAGAAATATCTTGAAAACGGTTGCGTTTACGTGGTTTATTATTATGATCACTATTGTTTGTAATGATCTCCAAAACCATATTGTAACATCAAAATTTATTTATAAGAATGAATCACCAAAATTTGAAATATACACCAAAGTTCGCTATTTGAAAAACTTTTTTATTATAAGAGCGTCCATCCTAGAGTTTTTTAAAACGTGTCTTTTTCCTCAAATTTCCATACAACAAATTAAAAAATATTAAAAATATGTTTTTTTAGATATTTTATTTTTAGTAATTATTTTTGATTTTTCTTGATGAAAAAAAAATTTTTTTCAGTGTATATTTTTTAAGAAAGGCTTTTTAGTTCCCTACAATTCCCTTTATATAAAGTTTTTCTCTAAATGTAATGGTTTTTGAACTACGATTTTTCAAGTAAAATGTTGGAAAAACACATACGCCCATCTCAAAAGTTACTCTTGAACCCAAATTATCTTAACACCAGTGGAATTTTTTTTTCCAACGTACCGAACTCATGTGCCAAGTTTCATCCAAATCAATGATGATCGGGTATGATTTTTGGGATTTCCGGCACATTCTGGATGGAATCCCTCTACTGTCAATTTAAAATTCTCAGCTTGAGAGTTTGTTTGATTGGGATTTTCGTTTCAAATTGTCGATTGGCAGCCAGTGGTATTAGCAAAACTTGTTTTCCCTTCGTCGCATAACTTAAACTAGTGATCCTCAGAGTACAGAGATATGCGGAAATTCAATCCGACGGTTTGGCAACGGTGTTCGTTTTGTTTACAAAAGTTGCTAACACTTCCACAGCGTAAAATGTTACAGCTTTGTGCATGACTTCGTCGTTGTTAGCGTTTTTTGTTAACATTTATAACGTACAACCCGCATAATCACAAACCATTCCTGGACCGTTTCCCTTATTGTTATCGACCGTTTCCGTTATTGTTACGACATTTACCCTTATAGTTGACAACTATAAACTAACAATCTCCTATATAGTTTTAACAATATGTCAGATGGTAAAAGGCCAAATAACAATATGTTGAATAGGCGGTTAAAAAAATGGCAATTTTCACGAACAAAATTTTTGCGGAACTCTATGCCATATAGTTGGTTTATAATCCAGACCGAGTGCAGACAATAAAAAACCTTTCAATGACAATATGGCAAACATTAACAATATGTGTTAATGTAGAGTTTGTATGGTGAAAATGAGATTGAACTATTCGACAACAATAACATAAAATGTGATAATATACCTTACATTCGAAATATAGTTTTGACTATATAGCAGATCGTTTTTCGTTATGCGGGAAGTAATTTGATTATTATATATCTAAATAAATATTAAGTGTATTGCAAAGTTTTGCACAAACCGCAGAGGTGTTAAATCATCGAATTGCGTCAACATAAGCTACGTCTGGAATATTGTTGGTGTACACCAACGTATCACCGTATATGACACAAAATCGATTCAATACTGGAAGCGGCTTGGCCGGAAACTGTCGTATGGACGACAAGTAACTTTTCGAAAACTCTGATGATTACTATTGCAGACTTGAATGAGTATGAAGATGATTCCTAATATTGACTTCAGACTTGGCGATTTCATTATTGAACGGCTATGAGGGAATCTACGATCGAAACAAATCGACAGAATTAGACACTGGTGCAGAATTCTCTTCAAAATACTGACAACACGGCACCAGTGAAATGAATTGAAAAAATGGCCTTCTGTACAAATTTCGACAAATTTTCATTTCAGCAACACAAGCAACATTATCGAACACAGATAATAATAAAATATTATGTTATTATTACACCACAAGTTCAGCAGAAAACGAATGATTCATTTTTGATTTTTGAAGCCTAATAAATATAAAACATTTCTTTTAACTCCATTTCAATACTTAGCAATCTAAACATTTCAGCAAACAGTAAACATGCTCGTTTGGCTCAGATTTTGACAGTTCTCGCTGCTCGATTGGCTCAACATGGCCGCTTCCGCATATCTCTGTACTCTGAGGATCACTAACTTAAACCACACAAATTTCCAATCAAGGACACCATTTTCGATGTCGAACATGATATTCCGAACCAAAATTCTCTGTAAATTCCAATTAGTAGTGTGTTATAAACAGTTGTTCTGTTGTGTTAACGATTCGCGTTGGATAGAGTTCTACCTCTAGGAAGAAAAACGTTTTGAGAAACATAGTGAAAGTGAGAATGCCTAACCGATTTGATCCAGAACGCTTGCGCAGATTCAGGAAGCGCATAAAGAGCAAACATACGGGAAATCCTCCGAAACGACCATGCACCGATGCCGAGCGAGCTCGTAGTTATTGGAAGAAATTGAAAGCAGCAAGAGGTAATGCGTTGCCAATAACTAGTTGGGACGCTGGGGAAGGTCCTTCAACTCGAGGTAGGAAATTGATATTTATTAAATTTAAGGGCTCATGCTGAATCATTCGTGATGACAGTCATTACCTCAACATTTAAAAATGATATAAATCAGAGTCGGTACTAGATATTGAAAATTTAATCACATCAGTTTGTATGCTTACTTGCTGTGAGGATTTTGATAGAGTTCGATTCAATGTTCATTCACTAACAATCGAGATTTATCAATTTGAAATAGCAAGGTGAGTTTGCGAGAGCGAGATAAAAGATAGGAAACATACATGGAGCAGCGATTCACCTTAAATCAATTTGACAAAGTGCATGTCATAATAGCAATTGAATATCTCTCTATGTTATTGCTCCCTGACTTAATAAATTTTAACATAGTATTAATTGTATTCTGGTGATGACATGCGCCGCGTGCTTATACATCATATGAACCTTCAAATGATATCGATACAACTAATGCGCTGAACATGTTTTAATGCGTGATTATTTTCTCAGGTGTTTATTTTATATTTATAAGAATTTATCATATACTAGCTGAACCCGGTGCGTGCGTTGCTACGCTTGCAACTAAATGAAGGAAAATTTAATATAACTGGCACGTTTATGGTTTTTTTTCGAAATGATTTTTTTTTTCTTGACTAAGCAGGGGTTCAAACTTCTATCAAAACATGCTTCCCATCTGAGAAACACACTTTTTGTGTTTAAGTAAGCTGGATAATTTTCATTTTTGGTAGAAATTTGTGTTTCATTTGTATGGGAGCCCTCCCTTCCAGAGTAGGGTGGTTTCTCAAACCACCATACAATCATTGCCTTCAAAACCCCCCACATTCCAAATTTGGTTCCATTTGCTTGATTAGTTCTCGAACCATCGCACTGGGCTCATCGATTATAATAAAAATTTGAGTTTAATTTGTTTGAAGCCCCCCTCCCCCTTCAGAAAGGGGAGGGGTCCTGAACTACCATAGAAACATTCTTGCCTTCAAAACCCCCCACATGTCAAATTTGATTCGATTTGCTTGATTAGTTCTAGGGTTATGAAGAAATGTATGTTTCATTTGTATGAGAGCGCCCCTTCCTGAGAGAGTAGGGGTCTCAAACAATCATAAGAACCTTCCCCAGCCCCAAAAACCCCTTCATATAAATTTTCACGTTGGTCGAAGAACTTCTCGAGTCTATAAGGGTCTGACTGACAGACAGACAGAAATTCATTTTTATGTACACTGATAGGCAAAATAAAGTGCCCACCTCTTCGTTTTTTCAATTTCTCTCATTTACTTGGTTCAAATTAAAGTAAACACAGTGTAGTTTTTTTTCTTATTTTATTTTTTGTATTCTTTATAAATTTCACTTATAGAATACTGAAAAACAGGAGTTTTACTTAAAAAAAAAATAAATCAATTTGTGTTGAAAAAAAAGTGACAAAATAAAGTGCCCACTTCAAAAATCGATATGTTTTCGATAAGTTTCCATTGGAAGACCCTCGATTGTTTATGTTTTGATATTTTGACATGTTTTGAAGCAAACGGCTCAACCTGGTGCATTTGTATACGTGATCGCATTCAATTCAATTGAAAATTATGGAGAACGCAGTGCTTTAGAAAGCACTTCCCTTGTGTATCCGAAAATTGGTCGTTCGTGATGTGCAAAACGGTGAATCGCACAGGGCTGTCGCTAAGAAGTACAGTATCAGTAAGGCAGCGGTTGGAAAAATTCTTCTGAAGCTTAAAGCGTTTGGATCAGTGGTGGATCGCCCCGGCAGAGGCAGGAAGCGGAAAACTGTCCGTGAGATCCAGGAAACCCTTCAGTTATCAGTTTCCGGTCGAACTGTTCGTCGCCGTCTCGTAGCACAGGGGTTGAATAGCAAACTTGCCCGGAAGCGCCCATTTATCAGCAAGGCAAACAAAGCCAAACGGCTTAAGTTTGTTAAGGAGCATGCTGATAAGCCCCTAGAGTTCTGGAAAACGGTTCTCTGGACGGACGAATCAAAATTCGAGCTGTGTAACCGAAAGGGGCGGGTTCGTGTTTGGCGCAGATCGGGAGAGGAGCTTCAGGAGCGCCACATCCAAGGCGCGATGAAGTATGGAGGAGGAAATGTGATGGTCTGGGGGTGTTTTTCGTGGGGTGGAGTGGGAAGCATTGTGAAAATCGACGGGATAATGACGGCAGATTCTTACATCAACATCCTGCGAGAAAATCTGGAGGTTTCGCTGATCCAGACGGGCCTTGAAGAGAAGTTTGTATTCCAGCAGGACAATGACCCGAAGTCCGGTCTTGTCGGATCAAACCGCTGGAATGGCCTCCACAAAGCCCGGACCTCAATCCCATCGAGAATTTGTGGGCGATTCTCGATACCAGGGTTGACAAAACTGGTGTATAAAAATAACTATTTTGAAGCCCTGGAGCGCGCCTGGGAAGAGCTAGATCCACAGCACCTAAAGAACCTGGTTGAGAGCATGTCGAAGCGCCTGCAGGAGGTCCTGAAGGCCAAAGGAGGACATATCAATTATTGAAATGCTTTTATTTTACTTTAGTTTATGTTTTCTGAACCCTAAATTTCAACACAAATTGATTTCTTTTTCTTTAAGTAAAATTCCTTTTTTTTGCAGTATTCCATAAGTGAAACTTTAAAAGAATATAAATAATAAGATAATAAAAAAAACAGTGTGTTTACTTTAATTTGAACCAAGCAAATGAGAGAGTTTCATCTCTTGATTAGTTCTCGAGTTATGCAGAAATTTGCTTTTTATTTGTATAGGTGCCCCCCCCCCCTTCCCCTTTGAAATGGGGAGGGGTGGTGAAGTGCCATAGAAACATTGCTTGCCTCCAAAAACCTCAACATGCCAAATTGGGTTTCATTTGTTTCATTGGCTCTCGAGTTATGTTAAAAACTATGTTTCATTTTTATGGGAGTCTCCTTTCCAGAAGGCGGAGGGGTCTCGAACCACCTTAGAAACATTTATTTCCTTCAAAAACTTGCACATGCCAAATTTGGTTCCATTTGTTTGATTTGTTCTCGAGTTATGCAGAAATTCGTGTTTCATTTGTATGAGAGACCCTTCTTTCAGTTAGCCGAGGAGTCTCAAACCACAATAGAAACATTTCTTGTCTTCGAAAACCTCCATATGCCAAATTTGGTTCCATTTACTTGGTTAGTTCTCGAGTTAGGCAGAAATTTGTGTTGTTTTTGTATGGAAACCCCCTCCCTCCCCTTCCAGATGGCGGAGGAGTCTCAAACTTCCATAGAAACATTTCTCTACTCCAAAAACCTCCACATGCCAAATTTGGTTCCATATGCTTGATTAGCTCTAGAGTTATGCACAAATTTGTGTTTTATTAGTATGTGATCCCCCTCTTACAGAGGGCGGAGGGGTCTCTGAATTACTTTAGAAACATTTCTTGCCTTCAAAAACTTCTACCTGTCAAATTTGGTTCCATTTACTTGATTAGTTCTATAGTTATGCAGAAACTTGTGTTTCATTTGTATGAGAGCCCCCTCCCTACCAGAGAGGGAGGAGGGGTCTCGAACTACCGTAGAAACATTTATTGCCTTTAAAATCACCACCAAATTTGGTTCCATTTGCTTTATTAGATCTAGAGTTATGAAGAAATTTCAGTTTCATTTGTATGACAGCACCCCTTCTAGGAGAGGGGAGGGGTCTCAAACTACCATCCAAACATTTTTCGCCTTCAGAAAACCCCACATGCCAAATTTGGTTCCATTTGCTTGATTAGTTCTTGATATATGCAGAAACTTCTGTTTTATTTGTATGGGAGCCTCCCTTTCCAGAAAGGGGAGGGGTCTCAAACTACCATAGAAACATATTTTGCCTCCAAAAACTTCCGCATGCTAAATTTGGGTTCCTTTGCTTGATCAGTTCTCGAGTTATGCAGAAAAATGTGTTTCATTTGTATCGGAGCCCCCCCTTTCAGAGGAGGGAGGGGTCTCTTACTATCTTAAAAACGTTCCCCGGCCTCAAAAACTCCTGCGTACAAATTTTCATGCCAAACGGTTCTTCCGCTCGCGAGTTAAATCGTGACAAAGGAAAGCCCAACTCATTTTTATTATATAGATTAACCAACCTTTTTTTTCATACCAATTGCAAAGAATAATGATATTTTCTAAAACTCACTCTCTTTCTTCTGCGAGATCTAATATATTTATATATATTTCGATTTCCTTAACGTTTAAGCCATAATGGATTCCCTAATTTACCTGATATTCACATAGAAACATGAATAATAATTTCACAAGAAAACCATAGACCATATTTAAGGTACGCATTTCACGTTATATTCCCAACTATGGCCTTATGTATTCATCACATAGTAAAATGTAGAATATAAAAGTTTTCAATGGAAAAGTAAAAGTGAGCGGTTGTGTATTTTTCGAAGGGCTTACTCATACCAATACCTATATAACTAAATGAATATAGTGGGAATTTTAATGTTTTGAAATGGAATGGCCGATTGATCACATGAGAAAGTCATTTAGATGTTATAAAGTAGCTTTATATTCCGTATAGTATACCGAATATAGCCGAATGCCCGAAGCGATAATATAAATAAATGCTCGGAGCGATGAAATGAACAAACTTTACTGAAATTCGTTCGAACAAGTATCTTTAATGATATCCTTCGAAAGTTTTCGACTCAATAATGTTAGTTGGTGACTTTTCATGGTCCAGTACAGCAAACGCTTTGTTGAGCATGTCTTAGCAAAGGTATAACTAGTTGAATATCGTTTCTACCTAAACTAATATATGAGTTATAGTTAAAGTTATAATCGTGCGCTACATAATCGACAGAGCCAAGGGACATGTACCCTATATACTTATATATAACCTTACAACAACTGCAAGATAATTTTTGTTATTTTCTGTTTGATAAAACTTCCTGAATTTTGAACATTTTTAGAGACGCTTACACATCTGAAAATGTTGCAATTGATTATTGTGTTTTCATAACAATCACTCATATTTTCTGATAACGAATTTTATCGTAATTTGAATTCTAGAGTATTTCAATGTTTATTATTACCCTTGAAATCCAGAATTGCTAAAATTGCATAAATTCCAAATTTATGATTCTTTGAAGTTGAATTATGCAAAGGCATACTACAACTCAGATTGTATACAAATGATCTGAATGGTATGGCATTTAAATGGTGAATGTTGAAAAGGAGACAAGGCATCAGTCAAAATATATGTTTGTATGTACGTATTATAGACTTTCCTCCGCAGCCTGTCGTTACTGAAATCCCCCAAACGATGCAAAACATTGTTGATGGTTCCGGCGATGGTGAGAATTCCGAGATGCTGGCCATTCAGGCACAGTATGACATACGAATAAACATTAAGTAATGTCAAGCGGTTATGATTATAAGAATGACTAAAACTATCATTGATTTAATAATTTTATTTTCCCTAAAAGATCCTCAACTATCTTCTAGTCCTTAAATATAGTCCATCGTAAAACGTGCAACCACAGAGAACAGACATCCAAACTAGAATATATTTCAAAAAAACTTGTGTAAGGATTTAAATTAAAATACGTTCAAACACTATTGCCATCTCTCGGGCTGTGGCCACTTGCGATTTTTAATCGAACATGGGTAAGATTCGTTGACCGTGCGGTGAAAGAACTGAACTGCCAAAAAAATTTAGTTGATGAATAAGATTTCAAGCTGGTCAATGGGTGGCGATGCCAGTGCCGCCACGCTATTGCCAGTTCATTACGATTATGAAATGACCGTTAAATTTCTTACACAGTTTTTGAATTTGACTTTAATGTCTGTTCTCTGTGGTGCAACCATGACCGTGTCATCATTTAAACCAAAAGGTCCTTTTCAGGGCCACCAAATAATATCTCAAGAGTGTACAATAGAATTTTCTTACATACTGGCTTCAAAACGCTGGTCTAATGTCCTATAAGAGCCGCACCCGTCATATTGTGACTTGAACTGCTTCTATCGGTAAGGGAAAGCGACCGGCACGAATAATTGAAACCCTTTTAATGCTAATAATAGCCACACAGAATATCCCTGACATTATAATGCATCACTTGGTTTAACGTAGTCTACGTCGACCGGTCGTGTCTTGTACACAACCCCACTGATTTTTTTTTATTAATCATTTATTTATCCAGGCTCAATCGAATCAGCTTTACACAGCCAAGTTTTCATATTTGTATACATCATGTATCTTAAATCTAAAGTTAGGGGGATAAAGCTGATTACTCGCGGCCGTCTCAAGGTTAATAGGAATTACAATTTAACGGATAAGGAGATGGGTGTGAATTTAAGGTATGGTTTACACAACACATTTATTTCATATTCTAAATTATCAAAAAACTTAAAAATATACAACTTTTGGTTTTCTTTTGACTTGAACATTTTTAAAAGAGAAAAAAAACACACAAACACAGAAAAAAAATCTTATACTAAACATACATGCCAAACTAACAACAATCTAAGGCTAATGTTAGTCAAAAAACACCTTTTATGTTGACATCTGTTTAATTAAAAGCTTTTGGTTGTGAAAATGTATAGAAATTGAGGGGATATAATTAAAAAGTATCAGCAAAAGTAAATCCAAACCAAAGCAAAGGTAATCCAACAAAAAAAAACACCTTGATTTATAGAACTTTAAGTAAACTAGGATATACTAAAAATATTATAATAAGAGATCAGCAGACTCAAAAACCGTAAAAATCGACAATCAAAGGTATATTATTAAAGTCAACCTACAGTACCTAAAGTACTGTTCACAAGTGGATTAAAATTAAGTTAGAAAGTAAAATCTACTTAATAAAATTGCAACATACCCCTCATGTAGACTGATAAAACCGCTCCCTTTCAAATACATATTAGGGAAAGTCCATTAATTATGTGACGCAGTAAGAATGGAGGGGGTTTGGGAAAACGGGACGATCCATACAAAAATAAATGTAAAGGTCCATACAAAAAAACGTGTCAAGGGGGGGGGTATAAAAGCCACTTTTTGTGTGACATAATTAATGGACATTCCCTTATAATGATCAATATCATAACATGAGTCATACATTTTGTGATAATAAAGTTTAAAGAGTTTCCTGTTTTTTTGTTTATCGTGACCATAATTCATATCTTTCCTTCGTTATATCATACAATGAATGAGCAAGGGATATACTTTACGGCACTATTCATATCTTGTTTATGAAATCATTATCATATATAGAATACGCTATTTATGGTTGTTTAAAGTTTGAATGGTTGCTTACATTACCCCAGCATTATACATGGATGATACGTATAATGGTGACTACAACATGAATGGAAAATGTATAATAATGATCATACAGCTAATGGTAATTTCCTGTTCGGGTTGCTCAATAACGCTCAATTGGACGGAGCTGCGGACAGTTTGTTCGGTTGCTGTCCTTTTCCACGTAATCGATATAGTTTTCCCCCAACCATTCAATCGCCGAACAAGCATAGTGGGCAGAGTTCACATCCGGCCAACGAAGTGGTGGAGTTGTGTGCGTTGTTAAACGGCAAAAGCAGCTTCTGTAGGCATTCTTGTCGGTTAAAAGGGTTGCCAACATCAAATTGCATTACGGAAAAAACGCTGTAGAAAATTACCCATTGGACATTTGCTCATGAAAATTTAGGTAGAAGGAGTTTAGAGTGTTTTATTTTTTCTTATTTTTTATTGCTGTCAGTTCTTCGAAAATTGATAAAAATGGCATCATCCGAAAATCGGAAAATTCTCAACTCTCTCATCGGGACATCGGAAAACAACTGGGAATCGTGCAGTCAACGGTGAGTCGTGTAACTAAACATTACCCCGAAAATTTGAACACCAAACGGAAAAAGGAATGCGGTCAGAATGGATTTGCTATTAGTGATCAGGATCACAAGCGTTTTGTGAAGGCGTTTAAGTGGAATCCCAATGCTTCCGTCAGGGATGTGGCCAAAAAGTTGAATCCGTACAAGTTTTTTGTTCAGAGAGTCAGTGGCCGGAAAGGACTGCATACAAAGGGCAGAAGGCTCCACATTGTGAAGAGCGGCAAAATGCGGTGGGGAAGTCACGGGCCTTGAAACTGTTCACCCAGATGCTGATGAAGCCTCATTGTCTCATCGTGAAATTACGTGAACTTCCGGCAGCTTTCGGGGCTACTGTTTACCACTAAGCATAAGTTCGATGTTCCGGAGGAGGTCAGGAAATAGAAACTTTTAATGTTTGCCAATAAATGATTTGGCAAGCGATCTGCTCATGTGGCAAACGTAGTGCGCCGTTCGTGACTATCGGGACCGTAAACGGGGAGATTGACCTCAAGGAATGTCTACAGAAGCGTCTGCTGCCTCTGTTGAAGCAACACGAGAGCCCTACGATATTCTGGCCGGATCTAGGGGTCCCAAGGAGACTCGTGAGAAGATACATGATTAATGAGTATGCATTTCTATTTCTTGACTGTGCTTTAATTTTTATTTTGGGATTAATAAACAATTCCCGCCCATCCCATGCAGCAACATGCATGAGTACGATAAAAAGGAAACAGCGATTGGCTGGCCTTCACGAAATTTATTTTGTGCTTAAACAAAATCGTGTAATGAACATTACCCGTAACGCTTGTCGAACGTTTCCCGAGATAACCATTTCCCTCTTAACACTCCATTACCGATGACACATATGAGGGGTTGTAGAGTTCTCTGCATCTCTCTTAAGTCTGTGTTTGACTAACATTACCCCCCACTCCCCTACAGTTGAATGGACGTGGCCAGGGTTGACTTAGCTATTGGAGGCAGCATGTCTGGTATCCAGGCTTGGCTTCTCTTCGCACGTGTAGCTAGCATGTGTACGTTTTAAACCACACGCGGAGCAGAAAACTCGACACACGCCGTGTGATCATCGGTTACACGCCGTGCACGAGAATTTGAAAACGGAGCAAGAGCATTGCCTAGCGAGAGCGTGTGTCATGCAGAAAGAGAAACACGGAGCAAAACAAAGATGCTCCGTGCTCTTGGATTTCAGAATTTTGTCAGCGTTAGTATGCGGTTGTACCTATCTTATGAAGTGTAGATGTTTTTTGTTGAGTAATGTATTGTTTTTCAATGATGGCTGAGAAAAGAAAGCTAAGTGGGGATACGTCGAGTTTTTTTCGGAGAAGAAAATAATTTGTTACAATGGTTCCGAAAAAAACTGTTTTCATATGCTCATGGTGTAAAGAGCGGTCGCTGCAGCGTGACTAAAAATTTAATTTGACTCGGCATATTACTTCCGTTTACAAGGAAAAGGCAGTGGAGTCCGCACTTCTAACCAAGGTTGCGGCTTATCATTTTTGACTTATCCATATTCATTTGCCGATAGCTCTTCTCAGAAGCTCAATTTCAAAATATAATGTATGATGAACTTATGGTGCTTGAGTAGACCTACAACTTGGTCTAACAATACATAGCTCTTTCTCTTATATCTGAGGAATAAGAGCGTATATTCGCAGTGATCTTCGCGATGATATTCGCGGTGAAGATCACGCGATTATCATCGTGAAGATCACTGTGAATATACGCTATCATGTCGAAGATATAGGAGTTAGAGCAATGTATTGTTAGACAAAGTTGTACGGCTACTCATGCACTACAAGTTCATCATACATCATATTATCAAATCGACCCTCTGAAAGGAGATATTGGCAAATGAATATGCCTGAGTCAAAAATGATAAGCCGCAACCCTGCTTCTAACGTAGAACAAGGAAAACATTTCCGCGGGAGATGTTCAAAAGAAACTTTCAAAAGTATATCGATGGACCGTAATGTGCATATCACCAGCATTCGCGGATCGCATAGTTTGAATAAAAGCGGACCTAGCATAGCGTCGGGAAAGATCCGTGCTTGGGATTGTCGTTAAAATTTTGGAAAATGGCGTGCTTTACACTCACACCCTTGCAATGGTGAAAAAATTTGGCCTCAGTACGGTGGAAGTAATTTGTGGCGTAATTCTTAAGGTTATGAATAACTTTAACATTGATCTGGGTCGAGTTCCCTCTGTCACTACTTATAACGATTCTAATTTTATAAAAGCAACCAATTTAATGAAAGATGCTCAGACTCTTCATTTGACTGAGCGTGAAGACGTACAAGATTCAAATGGCGAAAATCCTTTCGAAGATTCAAACAGCGAGGATGACAAAAATAATTTTGAGAGCTGCATTGCAATTTGGTAAGTTTGATAGCCCTGTTTTGAAAAAATGATGTGTTCCATTTGACAGAATGAAAATAATTGTCATTTAACGCTCAATTCACTTTGGTACATTTTGGGAAAAAATCACAAAAAGTTATCGTTATTCTATATATTTTATTGTTCCATAAAACATACGCAAGCTTTTTGCAATACCAGTTAATGCAACGGAACATTTTTTCGAAAATGTATCACAGTAACAAAGTGTCAGATAAAAGCTTTTAATATGATATTCTGGAAGACTTATTTCTGGCAGATGAGAAATAAATTTTCACATATATATTTCCAATTACAGGGATATTCTGTTTGGTGAATACTCAAATAAATTTGACAATTATTAAATGAATTAAAAATTTCAAAAATGCGATGTTTGTGAAAATTTAATTCGCGTTATTTTAAATCCACACACCTTACGATCTTTCCGTTACTACTACTACTACCTCTATCAGTTCTTTCATAAGGCTTATTTTCATTAATAGTGAAGAAATTAATCCGAAGTATCGTCGAGTGATATTATTTATGTTGCTCTTAACTTCTTTCCTTTTAATAGGGCAAATACACATCATTACAAAAGAATTAGTTTTCATACTTTCTAGTGAAGACGACGGAGCTGAACCATCACCCGATCTTTCGGATGATGAAGCATAGACGATTTGTCTATTATTGAACAGGGTCATCTTATAAGAGGAGGATGTGTAGCTCATGACGTGCAATTGGCTCTTCACAATGTACTTAAGAAAAAATCCGTAACTAATTTCCTTGGTACCGACCGGAAGCTGTTTGACAATGCGAGCACAGCTATTATATCCATTCGTTCCGTCTGCATAAGTCCTGAAAACTACCAGTCTTCGATGGCGAAACAAGATGGGGAATTGAATTATTCACCAAAGATCTAAAACAGAAACACGGATTTGGCACCTTGCAGAGCTTTCTCTGCCTTAATTTTGAAGTTAAAACTGTTAAGTGGATCATCGTTGAAGAATTGTAAAAATTCTCATTGTGAACCTAAGACCTTTTTTTGTTAAAATCGCTCCCCTTTAAAAAAATATAATGTTTTCCCAGAGAAATAGTTGCACGATTTGTGTTGGAAACTGTTTGCAGCTACAAATTATTAGTGTTCCGGTATGTTTCTTTGACGTTTTCATGATAAATTATTCATTTTAAGTTAACACTTACGGTTACCTAATGCGAAACATCGTTTATTGGAAAATGATGAAAATGTGTGATTTCTATGCAATGACTGCGTAAAATGATTGAATTTTGTATGGAAAGCCTATTGGCAGCAGGGAACAGCAGAGAAAAGGCTTTTTATGACAATATTCTTGAATTTAGGTTCAAAATTACATTAACAAGCAAACATTTGTCTACCAACCAATATCTAAGGAAAATACATCCAAACTTCTTTCAACCAACAGCAATTCGATACAGTAGTGCTTCTAGACGATTTTCACAATGAAACATTGGTAGTAAACTATCTCGGTTCTAATTTATTCGTAAATCAACTTTTATTTACATCTTGTATGTGTTGCCTCATGGACGGTGCCATGAAATCAAACACACAAAAGCAACCGCAGAAGAATCTACCATTTCGAGCGTTAAATTATGCGCAAACACCAAAAATCTTCCCCTGACTATAAATGCGTTTGATTTTACCATGCCTTAATAAATGTTGTAGGTTGTACAATAAACATAGTAAATTTGATTGAAATTTCATGGTAGTTTTGAACACAGACATAGTGGTTTTTACTAAAAGATTTTTTTCTGTGAATGAAAATTTCTTATGAAAAATCATCCAGTAAACCTCATGATGCGCATGAGTCTAACCAGAAAAACATTTTGTAAACCATTTTTCTTCCATTCTTCCAAACATCCTTATGCGAAGGTTGCATCAGAGTGGAGCTTTTACTCCCCTACGCCAATCGAAAGGCTGTTGAAAGGCACGTAGAGCAACACACTCGTTTGCTCGGCGAGCGCGCTCTTACCAAACACACGAGCAGTGCAGTGCAAACTTTCGAGATTTCTCTTTTGTCATTTCGCTCGCTCGATCTACCGAACGAGAGGAGCGTGTTTCGTCGGTGTAGAGCAGATGCCGAACACGCACGGTGCACCATACAACTTATGCCGTGCGCGTGGCCGATACACTCCACTCTTCGCTCAAACGGAGGAGCAAACCAAGCCTGCTGGTATCTAAGGGTTCGAAATCATCCCCCAGGTCTCGACAACAGATCCGGATGTGATAGTTCTCTTAACAGTAGATTAAGTCATCACCGCCTACGATATTGTGTAACTGTAAATTCTTTGCTATGCAAAATCGTGTAATGATAGCATTTCACCAGATCAAATGCAATATGAATGTTTCATATGAATGTTTCATACAATACATAATTTAACCTATGATCTATGTACAAAATCCATGTATACGAAACGAGTGCAAGCGTATCTACGAACATAAAATATTTGTGTAGTTGTATTGCAATTTCATTCAATGTTACACTTTTCACAGTACTACTGCGAGGTGCATTCATATTTCATGGTAATGTCTAGTGATTAGGTGTGTGAGCTTTTGGAAGGGTGATTTGTTGAGTAGTTCTCTGAGGAATTTTTGAGTTGAATAGCACCGAAAGGACCAAGTAGGCTTAGTGGTGATTTGCTGGAAACGGATCCGGTTTGCGCTAGCTCCTTCAATTCTCTGTTGAACATCTCCTGCTGCGCAATCTTCGTAAGCAGTTTCTTGGCGTGCTCAAGTTCCCCGGATGCAGCAAATAAGTACGGGTTCGGATTAGGTTTGCGACGACATTGTTCCACAAAACGAAGAACCAAAGCGGTTAACCGAACAAGGTGCTAGGAGGATAATGCTGCGATAATTACTCTACTACAAGTAGTGCTCTTCGGCTTTCGAGAAGATCTTCTGCTGGAATTCCTGCGGGTTGCTTAGGCCAATTTTCTTCCTTTTTTTTTAAACGCGCCAGAGAGTATTCGCTACAAAATCATGAGGTAGCATTCAGCGTGAAACGAGGTCCACTGGGTTGTGCGTGAAACGAGGTCCCTTGACTTGATTTCAACCGATGCCGTACGTTAGATTTTGTATTTCAGACGTTCGATTGATGGTTTGCCAAGATCCAAGGATCCAGTGTAATGTGACGACTGAGTCCGACCAGAACCAGCCAGGTGTATCCTCCATCCCCAGCGCTGCCGAGACCTTGGCGTAGAGTTTTGCTGCCAAAAGTGCCGCACAGAGCTCAAGGCGTGGTAGACTAAGCCGTTTAAGTGGCACTACCCGGGATACAGCCGCAATAAGCTCGATTTTGACTTGTTCCTTCTTGCCAGAGGAACGTGCGTAGATGCAGGCAGCGAACCCTCCTTCAGATGCGTCAGTGAAAAAGTGTAATTGTGTAGAAGTCGCATCAGGTAGAATGATAAATCAAGAAATTTTGAAGTTTTATAGAATATGCAATTCTGTTCAATCAACAGTGAGTAGCCAAAGATGTTACATTTGTTACCAACGAATGGGAACAATGGGTTGACTCAATGCAGAGTATCCAGGAGGCTCGGTAAGGTTAGGGTAAGTTATTTCTTTATGTTTAGGCTAGTTTTGTTTATAGTAAATATTAAAATTTCATCTGGCACATTTTGGAACTTGATTGAAAAACCATAGAAACTTGATGTAAATAAATTAGAACTAACATAAATCAACCTGTAAATAGTCACCCAGCGTTTTGAGCCATTTTTTTTGTAAATCTATGCATGCAGATTAAATATATATAGATATATTATATATATATATATATATATATATATATATATATATATATATATATATATATATATATATATATATATATATATATATATATATATATATATATATATATATATATAATATTATACATAAAATAAATAAATAAATGTAAATATACTGTAAATAAAAAAAAAGACGGCATAGATCGCACTAGAATTTGAATACACTCAATAAAAACACGTAGCTAATCGACTAACCCCTCAGCGACGGCTCGCATCTTGGAAGTTGTCAGTTGACAAGTGGCTGGTCAATGTTGGCATTAACGATGCCCGGAAAAGGTGAGCAAGAGAGAGAGAGAGAGAGGAGAGAGAAAGAGAGAGAGGAAGGTGTGAAAGAATGAGAGAAGTGATGTAAAGCGGTCGGTCGCAAGAAAAAAGGACAAAAGGTGAATCGAGGGGAAGGATTGAGACCACTAACGTGAAGAGACGTGGAAAAAGTTACGGAAGTTTACAACAGGAGAACGATAGTGAAAATCAAGAAACAGAAATATTTAAAATCAAGCGACCAAAGAATCGACGAAAAGATTCAGTGAAAAAGTGGAGTGGCTATTGGCCAGAGTTGGAAACGGTTTCAGAAGTGACCGATAACACCGAACGCTTAGGAATCAGACACCCGGCGAGTCCCGTGCTGGTGGTTGGCAAGCCGACTGTTATTCCCAAGCCACACGCCACGGGTGAGCTGTAGCCATTGTCTTGGCGGTGAGGTCCTGGTAAGGTCCGGTGGGTTCGCCCCCGCTTACTAGTGACCAAAATCCAGTTGGCTGCAGCCCCGTTTGCGAGCACGTGGAACGTCGGGTGTATTACGGCGACAGAAACCCGGAAAATGTAATCGGTAACGGTTGCGGGATTACCGACGTAGCGGAAGACCACCAGATCGGGAGGCCGATTCAACCTTGGAGGTAACTACGAAGGTACCCTCAATCTATCTCTCTCTATCGTCGACATGCATGCACCAAAGTAAGCAGTTCCTGAACGGCCGCAACGACCCGCCCCCCCCCCCCCCCTTCAGAATTAATCGATGTATACCCTATAATAAAGATATGATTAAGACTAATGTGTATTGTGTGTGCCATTTCTCTTTCTGAAAGACCATCTGGGTTACTATTGTCCGGTCCTCCTATTTTTTTCATTGTTGGGTTGATAAACGTGTGTCCTCCGAAGCAAGTAATGCGCTGACTCTGAGCAAAGAGAAAACCCTGAACTAGTCAAGAATTACACATTCGGATCTCAGACCATGCTACAACGGATGAGACCAATCTAAGCTTCGCAATTGCTAAGAATATTTTCCGTTTCGTCCAACTGTTGTCGGATGGAGATGTTGGCCCCTTGCTGCCAATAAATTGCACTTTCTTTTGAAATGTTATGGCTTTTCACATCGTATCTGCCTCAGACAGAAAATCATCCTTGTAAAATTCGTTTTGCACGGCACAACGATGCAAATTCGTACTTTTGACCAAGATTCGAAACGAGTTGTTTCGACACAAGATTGGCGACAAACGAAGATGGGGACAAACCGTAGATAACGGTCTGTAACTCGAACACATGAATTGGATTGGTCGGCAATACGATGTTTCCGGAAGCGGAGCATTAAATCCAACAGTTCAGCCTGTTTTCGGTGATAACTCCAGAACGGAACAATTTATCGACCTAATTCGAATCACATTTTACATTTACGTGATGTTCCCATTTTAAGATTTTCCAATCTGTGTCCGCATATGTTGCCGAAGGATGTTATCCAACATTAAAAAAAAGTAAATGAATCAACCTTATAAAAACACCAGCCCGGTTCCGCTCACATGCTCACCGGGTCATCTCTTGAGTAATCTCGATCACCGTCAAGTGTTAACAGTGTTCCTGTACGGTTCTCGGACTATAAACGTCAACCGCCGTTAACCGCACAATCACAGCTTGTTTGTGCTATTGTCCTATTAGTCTCGTGTATTCAGGTAATTGGATGCAGTTGCAGGCCGCATCACGAAACCAGTTTCATTCGACTACGCATGCAGCCAGGACAACAACTACCAGGATCCAATCACCGAGACAATGGTAATTAACAAGCAAAGAGGTTATAATCGTAATAACAATAATGAACAGTGCAATACGTTGCAATCTCCATTTCCCCACATCATTGGTGCAAATCACTCCTGAAGCCACCCACAGTCAAACAAACCCACTCACAAACATTTCCATTCAACAAAGTGTTGCTCGTAGTCATTTCACTTAATGCGCTTATCTCAATGCGAAACGATATGGAGGCATTTGGCGTTGTTTGCCCCATTTCAACTTCGAAATCGGGAAAAGAGCGGAGCTGTTCGCAACAATTAAGGTGATACCAATTGCAATGTTGGCGTAGCGAATAAGAAAAGTTCTGGTTGAGACAGTAATCGAATCAATGATCTACACAAAAATTCGAAACTGAGACAAATTGTTAATGAATTGCTCCCACGTCGATCAATCAAGTGGATAATGTACTCCTGCGGTATTCAATTACTCTAACGGTTTTGCACCTCCAACATGCGCCTTATCCATTCACTTTCCTGCAGAGTTCACCTTTCACTAGAAGCTAATTTATAAAAAGTGATAAATTACATCATTGTTGTGCCACGATGGATGAATGCAACGAATGGAAAATGATGAGAAAAATGAGTTGCCTGCCGTGAAAGAGACACCATGATGCTTGGTATAATTGAATTCTCGTCGACCATCCTCTTTCCCCGTTGACTGTACTTTTGTGCTGTCAGTAGGTGTAATTACTTTACGCTGTGTGAATATTTCACCGCCCGTGACGTGTAGAATAGTGACGGGGACTTAGCGATGAAAAATTCTTTGAATCTTATGATCTAGTGAACGTGAGAATCTGGTTGTGGTTATGTCAAAAACTAAAAGTAGATATTGAAGTTGTTTTTATGTCTGTAGGGCGTCAGAAATGTGAAAAATTCTTCATCCATGGTTAGAGATCAGCAAAAATTTACTATGTTCCACTATTCGAATTCATCTTAGTTTCAGTTCGATTGTTTGAAGGACTTGAGATCCATGGTACATTGACCGTTATTCGCCGCTCTTTTTGACACATCTCGGACAGAGGAATATTTCTGTTGGATAAAAATATGAACTTAATCAAGAGAATGCATATTAGTTTGGTAAATGACTGCTCAATGCCTAGTATGCCACAAATACACTGGGATACATTCCACGTAAGGAATACGTGTTAAAAATACGCATCACACACACAACACACACAGCATTTTTCAAACCATCTTGTCAAATAACTTTCCCACAACTTTATTCAGAGCAGACTTAGTTAAAAACAACACCACTTTATAAAACTTCATGTTGCATACAAATAAAAAATCGGAAAAACACCGCCGAAAAATTCAGACGTAACACTTCATGACCGCGACCGTGTACCTACTGATCGAACATCATGTACGAACCTCGGGTACAAACATCGTGAACAAACATCGTATCCAAACCACGCACACACATCACAAGGTATATTTTCAAACACATGTTCGGGAAATGGATGTGTTTGTGCAAACGCGAAAACTGGTAGCACAGCACGAACATGTTTTTTTCGAACACAGTGTTGTTTGTCCAATTCCGAAGACTGCCTATGGTAGGCAATGCCTACCGTAGGTACTTACCCACTAGTATAAGACAGACCCCATTTTGTGGTTTTGGACAAGCTTTATACGGGCAAAAGCTTAAACAAGAATCCCGTCAATATGATCTCGTCGAAACTCGTCTACCACAATACTTTTGGCGGGCCATAAATGCTAAGGCACTCCTCACTATAATTATGATATTTGATAGGATATTGAAACTTCTGGTGAATTTTTAACGTTTTTTTTTCACTTCATTTGTTTAACAAATAAAAAAAATAACTACCAGAAAACTTGTAGTCAGTTCAAATAAAAATATATTACTCCCGGAAAAAATAATTATGGGCAGGACGAAATGATTTTGTAAGCTACACCCTATTATATTGTTGCATGGTTCAAAACATAGATGGCGCGCTGACTAACGCCGTTTCACGCAAAACGTACCTATACGCGAAAGTTCGTTGAAGCAGCCACTTGGCATACAAAAGAAAGATCTAGAGGCTGATCTCATACAGACTTGGGGTTTTCTCGGTCATTTCGTTAGCAGAGAGGATGGTGAGCAGAACGCGCCGAATAAGTGTTCATGAATATATCTACAAGTATGATGTATGATGTATGATATGTACTACCACCCATTGTAGCACGGAAACTACGTCCGACAGCAATAGGCTCTCCTCGCTGTTAGACTTGATCAAGCTTCAATAACCACTGATTATCCTAGTCATGTCATTGTATGAAGGGCCAAAAAGGGGTTGGATGGATCGATAGGCAACATCACCTATACGTATCCACAGGGATATAAAGAATCTCCTTCCAACAACAAGACTGAACAATTGGTCACAAGAGCAAGCTATCTAACATAAGGAGGCGGGGAGAAGAGCCCGCCCTTTATTCACAAACTGTTAGCAATGGGGAGTTGGCATTTCCACTCTCCCCATCCAGAGTACTTCAATCGGGTGCCCTGATGGTCCCTCCCATTCCCATGAATTATTTATATTATAGTGTATATATTTATGTAAATGAAAAATACTGCAATCACTCGGTATCCATTATTTATGATCTCCCTTCGGTGGATCCTTAAATGCAAGAAATGTTATAAAGTATTAAAGTCTAGAGTTCTGTGGTTTCGCAGTTTCCCAAAATTTTGATTTGAGGTATCCTAAAAAAGTTTGTAAAATTTAACAGGTCACTATTTGCTGCTTGATGTTGGTTTTATAACAGCAATCCGCTTTTATTTTTGCTGGCCTAATAAGTATTGCTCATGTGTAAGGAAAACAGAGAAGATTTTATTGACAGGGAGTTAAAAACAAATGGACAAAAAATAAACAACAAGCAATTTTAAAATCATCTATGAAGTAAAATCAATAAAACAACATCATCATATATAATGATATTGTGAGTTATGATACAGTACTCCCAAAAATTGAAGTATAACATCAGACACTATCCGAATGTAAAACATCGCTGCACGAATCAGATCAGCTCAGATTTGGAAAAAGGTCCATTTGCAAACCGCAATTGGAAAATACATTAGGTAATAAGGCGAAACTACCAAAGATTCCGTTGTAGCTTCTTTTTTTCAAGGTTTTAGATACTTTTAAATCATAATGATAATTGGACATATAAGACATAATAATTTAAAGTATATATAACCTATTAGGTGATATTATATTTAAAAAAATAAGTTAAAATATAAATCCCGAAAACATCAGTAATGATCTCAATGATAATGATGATGATAAAGAAGAATGATAATGGTTGTGAATAAACAATGTCCTATAAGATAAAATATATAGTCAAGGGATATTATAATATGATCTGAAAATTATATGTGTGCCGACTGCTGTTTTGTTGCAATTCTAGACAAACTTCTGCATCCATTATGAATCAGAAAATTTAGACTATGTATGACCGCCATGAAAAAAAAATGAATTTAAAATTTTAAATTATTTTAATACCTGATGACCTGGAAGACCTGAAAGATATGATAATGGATAATTATGATATGATTTACAGGTCGCACCCCCTCACTTCGCTATTGTCAGATTGACAACATTGCCCAGGCTACGCCAACCAGCGTCTCCATGTTTCAGCTGGCAGTCTTTCGTGATCATATGACTCGTGGAGGCTTGCGGTAGGAACTTGTGAGGACCGGAGGTCAGTCGCACCCTCCTCAGAAGTTGTCAACTCACCATTTGAAGCCCGGGACTAACAGTCATCCTCAATGTGTAAAAACTGGCGATCTCGAATTGAAAAAAAAAAGCAATACCAGCGCCGGCCGCATCCATGCAGGTCAACTAAGGATCTGGTAGGAGTATGTTGACGTTATACTCCCTTTGATGGAAGCCGAGAACACTCTGCACTTCCACAAGAACTCACTGGGATATTGGGTATATGGGTAGGGTTAGCAGCATAGTTAGTTTTGGTAAACGGAACGCTGAATTTAGGAAGGGTTTTCATTCTGATAACCATAAGATTTTAGACGTTGTTTCCGGTTTATTCTCGAGACATCCGGTTGACCGGAGATGTACAGTATAGTAATTTATAATTTTGATACCGATTTAAACCAATAGACATTATGAATGGTGTTCGGGTCAGGCACAAATGTGTGTGATTCACAATACAGGAATATAAAAATGTCACGAAATAAAGCTATTAGTTTAAAAATGGCAAGTATAAGCGTAGCTTTAGCTAAGCTTGACGTATCAATGGTTGTAATTCCGTGATTCATCAGAATCAGTGAAATTGCACAATGAATCAACTGGATGAGGTTGGGAGTAACCGACCATTCTCACTGTACGCGTTTCAGTGACTCAATTTCTTTAATAATCAATAACGGCGCCGGCCACGTCCTTGCAATCAGGTTGGAATAGGGAAGGAAAGTTAGTGTGACCATTGCTGTTTAGGAACCGTGTTTAGCTCTGCAACCCCACAAAGGTCACAGGGTCACAGGGTCGTGTTTACCTCTGTATCCCCACAAAGGTCACAGGGTCACAGGGAGCTGGAACTGGTTAGCGTTCTGCTTTTTCCACGGTACCTAAATGATGCCTATGGCATTGCAGATGAACGAAAGTAGCATCGTATCTCGAACTTAACTCGTCCAACTGTGGAACTGTATCTACAATAAAGCCATGTCGGTAATGGAACTAGTCCGTGGTTTAACTGTTTTACCAAAAAAAGAATTAAAAGAATTATTTGCACCACAAAGTGACGAAAAGTTTGCCAAACATCGGTGTTTGTAGGACACCGGGTGTCCGGAAAGATTTTCCCGAGTCCTGGAGTTAAGTTTTATAGACAGGTACAAGCCGGTTGAGCCAAGAATGGCTACGGTGGCGATACAGTTAAGGGTCAACAATGAATTACTCCGATAATAACTGTGTTATAATTTCGGAAAACACAACGGAAGAAAATGCACGTCAAATTTGCTACCCTAACGTATTATGGTAATAACCGAAAACGTTCGAATCAAAAGATGTATCAGAATAAGGTGACGTCCAAGCGTAAAATTGCTTCATAACTGAAAAAACAGCCTTCCTCCTTCCATCCACGAAACCGTTTACACACCTCTTGTGATCAAGGTTGTTAATATTGTCAATTACATTTTTCGGCAACTAATTCTCGTTCCTCTAAGGAAAAACGGCAAATAAATCAGTAAAATGGAAAACGCTCATCAGGATTATCAGCAACAATCAGCAAACGTATACCAATCGGTTCGTTTTCGAAATCCATTTACCGGATTTAAGTTCTATTCAATACACAAATGATGTTCAGGTTTAGGTGTTTAGGTAGGACTCTGGTCATAAACAAAGCATCCACAAAGTGTGGCGTAGTATTGGGTAAATCAGAAATACCACTATGTCTGAAAGATGATGAACGAATCGGACCATCCTTCTTTCATTCAAGATTGAACTTGGTAGAAGGCCTCATACGAAATCCTGCTAAGAAAGCTGTTCCCAACCATCCAGCCCTGTCCCACCCAGAAGTTAAGAAGGAAGCACGTCGAAATGCAGAAGAGCTTGAAGCTTACTTCAAACTGAACGTTAATCGCCCCGAAGTTGGAGGCTGCGGAAGCTCCAATAATGGTAACTTGCACAACCTCAAAGGTTTGCTGAAATTCTTGGGGTTGACGTGGATTTGATATGTAACATTCGGCTCATCAGCAGTCTGACACTTGCATCTAAAAAGTTGAACAACAATAAAATCAAACAATTGTACACTGACATTGAGCAACAATACCGTTGTGAATTTCCGTTTGTACGGCAGCTCCCTCCATGCATAAATATGAGCATCTACCGGAATTGATTGAACGTTTAGTAAATGTAATAAAAAAAATAAGGTATGTGGAAGTATATAATGCTAATGAATGTATTGATATTTCTAGCCATTAACGATGAACTTCGTCGGCGAGCAGGCTGGAAAAATAAGTCACAAGCGACACAAGTTCTCCCAATTGCACTTTGCATGGATAACTTTTGCGAAGGATAACCTTACTGATATGATTAGAGAAGCTTTGACTTGGTCTGATCCCACTATCTATCGGTATCTATCGGTCAAATAGAGCGGCAAAAATTCATTCTGGAAGCATGACCTAGAGTTCGAAGCGCAGATGATACAGTTCTTTGTATCTGACGAACAGGAACACGAAAACATTTCCCAATCTAGCGAAAACGATGACGAATATAGTGAAGATGAGCGACAACTTTGAGGGATTTGATTCCTAGGAAAATTCTACATAAGAATAGGCCTATTTTGACTACCGCAGAGCCCTCCAGCCTTAGATTAATGAACAATATTGGAAAACATGGGGGAAGTGTGGTAAAATCAGCAATATTCCCGTTACTCAACCCGTGCGGTGGGTGCAACCACCTCCATTCAAATTCTTGGAAAATTCTACATAAGAATTAGCCTATTTTGACTACCACAGACCCCTCCGATAAAAGATTAATAAACAATATTCAAAAAATGGGGGAAGTGGGGTAAAATCAGCAATATATTTGTTACCCGAACCATGCGGAGGCTGCAACTACCTCTATTCAATTTCTAGGGAAATTTTACATAACAGTAGGCCTATTTTGACGACAGCAGACCCCTAAGCATAGATTACTGGGAATTATTCGAAAATACGGGGGAATTGGGGTAAAATAAGACCGATATCTCCGTTCGGAGAGTGACAGTATGGTCTACACAAGATCTTCTGGTACGGAATCTTGCCTGCTGCCACCGGAGAGCCGCGTTGATATTCTCCTGAATCCGGTTTAGGATAACTTTGCACAGGACTTTGAGAACAATACACAGTAACATGATGCCTCACCAATTGTCACAAACAGTAAGATCCCCCTTCTTAGGGACCTTTACTAAGACGCCCAGGGTCCAGTCGGCCGGAAATGTCGCGGTGTCTCAGATATTACAGAACAATTGACGCAACATTTTTACGGATAGCATAGGGTCAGCGTTGAGCGTCTCTGCTGATATGCGATCGACCCCGGGAGCTTTATTGGGTTTCATGCTTCGTATAGATGCTTCGATCTGACGAGAATGGTGCACCGCATCTATGACCGATTATGCCTAGATGTTGATGGTTGGTTGGACGTCGTAACTTGCAAAAAGTAACTGCCCAGTCACTTCCTTCACAGAAATCTTCGGATTCATCCTTGCTCCACTCAAGCATCTTGAGATATCGTAGAGGAGGCGAATATCGCAATTGTTTGCGGATTTCTCCCATTCGTCGGCCAGGGAGTTCATCCACGCTCGCTTGTCCCGTCGGCAGCAGCGTTTAACTTCCTTTTCTAAAGCCGAGTACCGGTGACGAGACTCGTACTTGCCTTCTCTGGATTTTGCCCACTCTATCGCAGCTTTAGCATCTCTACGCTCTTCAATCTTCCTCCAGTTTTCATCGGTGATCTACTCGATTTGCTGTGTGCGTAGCTCATCCAGCTTACTTACACTTGTCTCGATAAAGGCATTCTTGATGGTCGTCCATTGTTCTTCCACGTTGCCACCTTCCGGAACATCTGAAGTTCTTTAACGAACGAACTTTTCACAGCTGGATCTTCTAGGCTGCATGATTTGAATCGTCGTCCGAGCCTTTCCCCCCGTTGCTGGCTCCGTGCACTGCGCAGGTGGATCTCGCCGATTATAACGTGGTGGTCAGATTATATAGCGGCTCTGCGTTTATTTATCCACGACGGCATTAAGTTGTCTGTAAAAGTTCTCCTTGTCCTGTTATTGGCATTGACAAGTCGACAAATCAAAAACATCCATCTGATTTGAGTCGATGTTCTTGATTTGCCGAATTGCCAATGCCAATAACATTTACTCAAATTTGAGTGACTCCACTTTTGACGAAAATGAGTCAAAAACGACTCAAAACTGAGTTGAAACGGATGGCCGTGTGGTTAACAAAGAAGAGAGGAAACATGGGCTCTCTCTCAAAAACCACAGTGATGCCATAGCTGCTGCTCAACAGCGAAGCATTATTTATCGTTGGGTACTATTTGACAGCTCCGAAACATATTTTTGTATTGCATATGATAGTGCCAGATGATGGACAACATAATCATAAGCATAGAGCAACCTCTAATGACTTCAAGAAACATGAAATAAATATTGATCTCAGATTATCTGAACATGAAGTAAATTTAACTCAATGTTCAACATCACACTCTGGCAACAAGCCTAGCGGTGAGAGAAAGCTGATGAAGACATGCTCTCCGGTACACGCGGTTAAATGTAAAATACACAGAGGCAAAATGTGAGCGAACTTCTTCAGCAGGTAAAAAACTGATGGTTTTCTAGATGATAAACTTTAAATCTTCAAAATGACAGTAATAAATTGGTAATCAATCATGATTAATACACTGAATCGTAAGCCTGATAGATAGAGCTTACGATCATTTTATTCAAAGTGAAATAACTTGGAAAATGTAAGAGTTTCAGACCTATTTCCTAACAACTGATTAAAATAGTGACCTCTGGTTAAGCCGTTTTCTACCCTACGAGAAGTTTCACGTGGAAACAACGTGTTGATTATTTTGAGTGTAGGTGTAGCTTGCGGGGAACAGCATTTCTTATTCAGCTGCAGGATGCCAGACAGACGCTGTTTGAGCCGCACCTCCGAGGAGGAGGTCAAGCATATTGCTGTTATTCTAAATGCACTTTCTGAGTTATTAATTAAGAGCATTGGATGCCAACATCTAATCGAATCGAAACTGCCGCATTTTTGTTTTTTTAATACCTTGTCTTTACCGACTAGGCTATTCGAGGCCCCGGTGCAATATCGTCAGTTGTTTATTGGATGCATTGACATATCGTTTGAATTTTTTCCTACTTTGACGGGTTCAGTTAGTTCATTTTAGAGCTATTCATTCAAAAACCATGAACTAGCCGCATTTTCCTTCAACTGATTTTGAATGTACAATACGGGTTTAAAAATGTTCACCTTGCTAAAGCCCATACAATGAAGCTAATTTAAATGCAAAACACCAGCAAAAACCGTTCTACCAAAACCACTGCCCAGAACCACTACCGCATCACCACATTCTCGACCCACATAGCAATAATTATTCAATTCAATTAAACACGTTTCACTGCACTGAGCCAATAAAATTATGTCCCTTGCCAACGAGGCATCGGTTGTTATGAAGCCATCACCAAAATCAAACAAATCTGTGGCCAGTGGCACATAAAAACGGTTCCAATTGCCACGGTCAGTATGGTGAGGTGGTGCAGCAGAGTGGAGCCACTCCATGTGGCGGTGTCACGCCACGCAAGTCATCACCCGGTTGTCGTTTGCTATGCAAATTCATTTTCCATCTCACCCCTCCCGGGTGACAATTTTCACCCCCTCGGAGCGCGAACCGATCCACGCCATATTTATTTGAAATGACGCAAAAAACAACACAACATGATGCACACACTTCAAAGGAAACAAGCAGCCACTCGTCATCAGGATGGATGTCACGTAATGCCACATCCACATGGTGTGGGGGAAAAAAATGGAATCATTTTCACGGCTTCGTAGTGAGAAAAAAAAATCAAATTTGATGTGCGTGGAAATAACGGATGCAACTGAGCGGAAACGGGAAAGGAAGGAGCGAAGCGTGAAATCAACAATCAATAAAATATATGATATTAAATGAATAAATTATTCACAAGTCATCAAGTTATTCAAATGTTTACCAAACCGCTTTTTGACACATAATTTACTGCAACCGATGCGAGCACGGGTCAGCTTCGGAGGACAATTGAAAAACGTTAATATCGACAATGAGGCAACATCATTTAAGAGTGATTAATTCCGACGAGCTCCTGAAAGAACGTGGCTAACTATCAAATTTGATTTGATTTGTTATAAACACGTTCCACCCAAAATCAAGTTTCGTGTAATGTCCATGTTAATTACAATCAGTGAAAAGATATGTGAAATTTTCAACGTAATCATTCTTAATTTCTAGGAATGGTGCTTCCTTGAAAATGTTAAAAAATGTCTTGTTGTCTTCTTTTGGAAGCAAACCAATAGCACGCATGCAAACGTCATCAGGCGCTTTATGTCGTTCAACTTCCATAAAGCTGTCACGACTGGGTGTTATTAGATTCTACACAAACCATCCAATTCCGAATCTAGGTCAGCTTGTTAATTGCTTATGATGATTATTGCCGTAGCCATTCAGTCGTACAAAAGCACTCATCTCCTTTCGCATTATCTTGAGTACACAATTTCCAACCTGAAACTGCCATTCGAGAAGCTCCTCAAGTCGCACACCGGTGATAGCGATTGGGCAAAATTCCGAAATCCACCTTACTCTTCATTCCTGTGTTTAAAATTAGATGGTGTAAGCGAGAAAAGCAGCCTTGTTTGCTTTGATTATTTGTGTGTGTGTGTGTGTGTGTGTGTGTGTGTGTGTGTGTGTTTTTTTTTTTACAAGGGTTGAAAGGCCATCAAAAATCTGTGTGACAGACACCTGAGACACCACACAATGTTCAGGCGAACAGGGTTGGGCTCCTGCCCGACCTGCTAAAAATGCGCCTCCCGAAAAATCCGGATCCCTTATCCTCCTTACCTTGATCCCCCCGGGACCACAAAATGCTGCGACTACTTCGGGGGGGGGGGGCTGTGCTCATGCACTTCTTCTTAAATTTCGACCCCTAGCTAAGGCTAGTTCGCCGACTGGCTGGATGATCCACTGCTCCGCTGCTACGTTGTATCCATCTCTCGAATCCTCCTGCTTCCCCCCGGCGTCAAGGGTGGTCCACCAGTTCCGGTGAAGGAAACTTCCGCACTGATGGTGCCCCGACTACCGGTGGTTATCGCAGGGGACGCTAACGCGCATTGCGCCGACTTCGTCTTCGGGTTGTAGAAGTGGTGGACAGTTCCGGTGGTGGATAACGTCCGCACTGGCGGTGCCCTACATACCCGAAGCTCTTTCTTCTTCTTTCTTCTTTCTTCAGCAGGCTGGCTGTTCGAGTGCCGAGGTCGGCCCGACGATTCCGGTTGGCAGAAGACTTCCGGCTCACCGGCGCCACGACGACCCGAAGCCGAACATTGCTCACTGAGCTGGATACTCCTCAGAACCGGCGCTTGTTTGCTGGTCCCGTCTCCATTTACGCTGTAGCTCTGACAGTATTTGCGTCACAACTCTGCTCACCGCGTTCCACGTGTCTTCCTCGTTGCACATTCGCTCTGCGATATTATCCGGCCTTGGGACAGGCATTACCCTTCGCAATTCCGTAAACCTCGGACAGTCAAACACCACGTGCTCTGGAGTCTCCTCTACGTTGGCACACGCCGGGCAGAAAGGTGACGACGCATGACCACACCGGTGCAGGTATTGGCGAAAACATCCGTGCCCGGACAGGAACTGTGTGAGGTAAAAGTTCACCTCTCCATGCTCCCTGTTCACCCACGTCGACACATTGGGGATGAGCCGGTGAGTCCACCTTCCATTCTCCGCGTTGTCCCACTCCTGCCGCCATTTGACCATGGATTCTAGCCTCGCCGTCTTCCTCACATTACTGGTTCCTCTCCGTTGATAGCATTCGACATCCTCTGCTAGGGTTACGCAGATTGGAATCATCCCGGCGATAACGCTAACTGCCTCCGATGAGATGGTTCTGTACGCACTCGCGACTCTAATTGCCATCAGACGAAACACACTGTTCAACTTCCTGTTACGTTTCGTTTTGAGCGCGGCTCCCCATGCTGGAACGCCGTACCGCAGTATCGAGGATGATACGGCCGCCAGAAGTCGCCTACTGCTGCCTTTCGGACCACCTATATTCGGCATGATCCTTGCAAGTGCACTGATCATTTTAGCCGCCTTTTCGCAGGAATAGTCTACATGGGTGTTGAAATTCAACCGGTCATCGATCATCACTCCTAGATGTCTTAAAGCCCGCACGGACGGTATGACGTGCCCTCCTACGGTAATCTGCATCCACTGGATCTTTCGGCAGTTGCTGACCAGCATCACTTCCGTTTTGTGGTGAGCAAGCTGCAACTTGACTGCATTCATCCAGTTTTCAACTGCGTCGGTCGACTATGCCACCAGCATTTCTACTTCTTCCAGCGACTCTCCGGTTATCGTGAGGACGACATCATCCGCGAACCCGAAGATCTTCACGCCCTTGGTGTGTGTGTGTGTGTGTGTGTGTGTGTGTGTGTGTGTCTGTGTGTGTGTATTAGCTGTAAAAAATGTTAATCAAACTAGACAACAGAGTAGACAACTAGTAAAATCATTTGTATCTCGGTAACGGATTGACGTACAAATAAGTTCAATACATCAAAATCATTTTGGTCATCTGAGTCGCGTCCCGAGCCGTTTTTCCACTTTTCTTAAGCTTCCGCTTCATTATTGGCCAAAATCTCTCGATGAGCTGGAACTGCGGGCAGTTGGGTGGATTTATGTTTCTATCGATGAAATCTACGCTATTATAGCGATACCATTGGATCAAGGTTGCGGCTTATCATTTTTGACTTATCCATATTCATTTGCCGATAGCTCTTTTCAGAAGCTCAATTTCAAAATATGATGTATGATGAACTTATGGTGCTTGAGTAGATCTACAACTTTGTGTAACAATACATAGCTCTATCTCTTATATCTGAGGAATAAGAGCGTATATTCGCAGTGATCTTCGCGATGATATTCGCGGTGAAGATCACGCGAATATCATCGTGAAGATCACTGTGAATATACGCTCTCATGTCGAAGATATAGGAGTTAGAGCAATGTACTGTTAAACAAACTTGTAGGTCTACTCATGCACTACAAGTTCATCATACATTATATTTTGAAATCGACCCTCTGAAAGGAGATATTGGCAAATGAATATGCCTGAGTCAAAAATGATAAGCCGCAACCCTGCATTGGATGACTTCCCAGCTGTAGTGGTAACTCGCCAAATCTGGCCAAAACTTCACGGGACCTTTATGGGGTTTTATTAAAGGTAGTACGCGGTTTTTGAGGCGTTCTTCATTGTACAGCTTCGAGTCCAGCGTCTTAATCGTCACGAACACTTTGGTCTTTGCTCCGCAGCTGCATATCCCTTGTCAAATCATCAGTTTTTTTTGGGAACTTTGTCCATAAAAGCAAACATAAACTTCGTGCCGTCGCCATGTAGAATTTTTGGCCAGGAAACTGTCCGAAATCCATTTTGACGTAGGTTTCATCGCTGATGAGCAGGCATCTTTGAAACTTCGTCAAAACCTGCTGGTACAATTTCCGAGCTCGAGTTTTGGTGACGAAACTTTGCTTCAAAGTTCTGTTTGGTTGCGTGCTGGCTCGATAAAAACCAAATCCTAATCGCAAAAGAATTCTTCGAACGGTACTGCGAGCAACAGGGTATTGTTGTGCGATTTCATTATCTGATAGTTCTAAACAGCTTCTGGTTCAGCTTGCGGTCATATGATCCACTACGAGATTTACCTTGAGACACTAGATCCACGCTCTTTTGCTGAAACGTTTGAGCACATCATACACGGTTGATTTGGCGATTTTCAACATTTTTGAGATTTTTTATTGAGGACCACGTTGGGTTATCAACGTGGGTGTGCAGAATTTCTTCTCTCCTCTCGGCTTCCATCTGGAATAACTTTTATCTCACTGCACGAACCACCAATTTATACCACAGAAAGTGGGCGCCTAGGTCAACAAACTGTGAAAAAACTGTGCCTTCTTGCAGTGGTCACTTTCCGTGCCACGATAACACAAAAAGGGATTCCGGATTCTAACTGGACAGAACTTTAAAGTGTTTCAGTTGCTTTGAGATAATTCAATGCAGATCCATAAGTTCGGAAACACTGATAATATTTTTTTTTTCCAGGGTTCACTCTATTTAATGCAATGTTCATAAGGAACGTTTACATCATGTCTCTACGAATTGACCCCCCCCCCCTCTATCAATGATTTTGTACTTTTTTCGTGAACTTGAAACGCTTCTCGAGCGCGTAACAAACGGCACGTACGGATCGCATGGGTATTTTGTCCCAGATTTTGAAAGTTACCGCCTTGCACTGGTCCAGGATGCTGATTTTGTATTCGTTTAGCTTTGACATCATATAGGACCAAACAAAAAAATCGAGAGGATTCTAATCTGGAGAGCTGGAAGGCCACAAAATTTCGTTCAGAAAGTCAGTTAAATTGTTCCGACACCAGGCTTGAACTACATTTTTCATGTGGGCTGGTGCGCTGTCCTGCTGGAACACGTAGTGCTCACGGCCGTAGATGCTTCAGGGTCGGGGGGCAACAACCTTCTTCAAAACCTCAGTTTTGTAGTACGCCACGGTGATTGTGCCGTTTATTTTTCAATAAACACTAGGCGGAGCCTACCACGCTTGCATTCTGCCACCAAACAATCACCGACGCTGTGCTTTGGAACCGGATGTTGTTCACATTGGTATCAGGATTCCTCGCTTATGCCCACATTCGGTCAATGTGCTTATTGTGTGGCTGCTGCAGCACGAACAGTTTCTCGCCCGAAAAAAATGTATTCCTGACCAGCGGGCCGAGAGAGGATCATCTTGGCACGATCCAATCGATTTTTGCTGGAAGCCCTCGGAACGCTATGGGCCTTATGTTTTTTGTAAGGCTTATCCCGATAGAAACGTTGAGATCAGCCTGTTACCGGATTGAGTAGTTCTTTTTGCGTCGAATCCGATCTCTTACGACGTTGATAGCCTGTGGTTTCCTCGCCGAAAGCTGCTTACCGAGTCTCGCACGGTCATCGGTCGAGGACGTCTCCTGGTATCGCCTGAGGGATTTTTCTGCAATGGTAGCTCTCGCAATTGTATTGGACCCGCAAGTGCAAAAGTTATGGCCACAATTGATCAATTTCGATCACGAAATTTTAATGTTTTTCTGGTACTACGGTACACTTTCCGACGGTCACAAGGCCACCAATCTGGCTCAAAGGACCAAATGTTAGAACACGAGCTATGTCGTCCACCGAAGCTACTTGCGGATTTAGTACGTTAACGGGTGTCTAATTTTGATGGGCCCTCGAACATTGGCTGGCAACCGGAAGTCTCGACAGTACTCACCATGCATTATAAAACATGTCATGGTCATTAAATAGACCCACTGCATAACCCAATTCATCTTTTTCAGCTAACAATATTAAATATTTTAATTAATATATTAATTTTATATTTTACGAAATTCTTTTTCGTTGCCAAAGTCCGAAATGTTTATAAAAACGCTGAATTTCATATATTTTTAAACAGGAAATGGTCTTGAAATTCTCAAAATGTCTGTTCGATTTTGATTCTTAAGATAATTTGTAGAAAACGGTTGTTTGGAAGGTATCAAAACTCGAGGTACGGATTTTGAACCAGTCTATATAAATAAAAGTGAGTTGGGGTTTCCTTTGTCAAGATTTAACTCGCGAGCGGAAGGACCGTTTGGCATGAAAAATTGTATACAGGGATTTTTGAGGCCGGGAAATATTTTTAAGATAGTAAGAGACCCCTCCCTCCTCTGAAAGAGGGGGCTCCCATACAAATGAAACACATTTTTCTGCATAGAAATGTTCAAGAAATGTTTCTATGGAAGTTTGAGACCCCTCCCTAGAAAGGGAGGCTCTCATACAAATGAAACAGAAGTTTCTGCATATATCAAGAACTAATCAAGCAAATGGAACCAAATTTGGCATGTGGGGTTTTCTGGTGGCGAAAAATGTTTCTAGGGTAGTTTGAGACCCCTCCCCTCTCATAGAAGGGGTGCTGTCATACAAATGAAGCTGAAATTTCGTCATAACTCTAGATCTAATAAAGCAAATGGAACCAAATTTGGCTTGCGGGGATTTTAAAGGCAATTAATGTTTCTACGGTAGTTCGAGACCCCTACTCCCTCTCTGGTAGGGGAGGCGGGGCTCCCATACAAATAAAACACAAATTTGTGCATAGCTCAAGAACTAATCAAGCATATGGAACCAAATTTGACATGTGGAGGTTTTTCGAGGAGAGAAATATTTCTATGGAAGTTCGAGACTCGTCCGCTTACTGAAAGAGAGGTCTCTCATTTTGGAGGCAAAAATGTTTCAATGGCACTTCACCATCTCTCCCCATTTCAAATGGGGGGAGGGCTCCCATGCAAATAAAAAGCAAATTTCTGCATAACTCGAGAACTAATCAAGTAAATGAAACCTTTTTAGCATATGGGATTTTGGAGGCTACACCCAAAATAAAAAAGCAAGATTGTAACGTAATTTCGCATGATTTGGTATCATTTCTCGTAATGGATCGTAACTTGGAGAAAAAATGCAACATTGGTCGTGGGCAAAAAAGCAACACATTAATTCGATTAGAAAAATGCAATGTGTGCGTGAGGTTGTGCAGTTGATTAGTAGTAGTAAATTCAATGGCCCACAAAAAAAAAGATCTTCAGCCGCTACCGGGAATCGAACCGCGACCGTCAGCATGACTGCTCCTTATTGTAACCATCCAGTCACCATATCAAGTTGAGGTGAACAGAATAAAAGCCCTACAGTTGCTTCGGTTGTCGAGGCACTCAACGTTACAACAATGAAGCCAATATCGGTCGCACACACTTACATGGCTTCGTTTATTTAATAAAACTTGATGACCTGAGAGGGATATGGGAGTGTGATGACGAGTGAAAATAAAAATAGAACACTTGACAGCGGAATAGCAACAGTGGCAAATGGCGTGCTGCGGCTGTCGAGGCACTAGGCACACAGCAATAACCGCTTGCACACACTTGCATGGCTTTGTTTATACCATAAAAAGCTTTGTGGATCATGATGGGCAAAATTGCCTTATCAGAATCATGCGGATTTCTCAAGATATGATTGCAAAAACTGCAAAATTGCAATTTTGCATTTTTTGCTACAATTTCAACTTTTGGGTGTAGATTTCTATATACATAAAAATTAATTTCTGTCTGTCAGACCCTTATAGACTCGAGAGGTTCTGAACCGACCAACGTGAAAATTTATATGAAGGGGTTTCTGGGGCTGGGGAAGGTTCTTATGATTGTTTGAGACCCCTACTCTCTCAGGAAGGAAATGAGACACACATTTCTTCATAACCCGAGAACTAATCAAGCAAATCGAATCAAATTTGACATGTGGGGGGTTTTGAAGGCAATAATGTTTCTATGGTAGTTCAAGATCCCTCTTTTTTCTGAGGGTTTTGAATTCAATGATTGTATGGTGGTTTGAGAAACCACCTCCCTCTGGAAGGGAGGGCTCCCATACAAAACAAGTTTTCTACCAAAAATGAGAATTATTCAGCTTACTTAAACACAAAACGTGTGTTTCTCGGATTCAAGAAAAAAAACTCATTTAAAAAAAACCATAAACGTGCCTGTTATATTAAATTTTCCCTTCATTTAGTGGCAAGCGTATGACAGACAGCAGGGAGCTGTCTAGGATATGGGAGGCTTAGCAGTTGCTGGACTCTGTTGAGTTTCTTCCAAAATCCACATATATCCAAATGCAGCCTGCAAAGCGAGTCAGCCCGCTATGAGGGTAAAGTCCACGTCTTTATCAACCTAAGCGTCTGTTCTCTATGTTAGGGGTGGCTAATAATCGCCCTCGTGCCAGAGTGGCACTCTCAACACAGCTGTGCACGATGGTCCTCCGTCGAGACAGGGGGTTGGTGAAGGTTCTTCAAGCCAGCCGTAAAAAATAATAGTAACGGAAGCACACGATGTAAATATGGACCGGACAATCGGCATAGATCCAGGCAACGAAAAAGGACTAACGATTGGAAACTCGGAACGTGAAACTGTAAGTCCATCGATTTCCTGAGAAGGACCCGCATTCTCTCCAACTTACTGAGGGTTCACAATTTCAACATTGTAGCGCTGCAGGTGGATTGCTGGAACGAATCAACGGTACATACGTATACGGATGGGTAAGCCATCTACCAGAGCTGCGGCAATACACGTGAGCTGGGTACAGCATTTGTCGTGATGGGCGAAATGCCAAATCGCGTGATTCTTCGATGTCAGCTTAATCAACGTCCACAATCCTCACCTCGGTAGTGACGATAACGACAAGGACGCTGTTTATGTGCAGCAAGTCGAGAATCAAAAACCGTTTCTTCGATGTCAG
>JASCZW010009527.1:0-41891 GCA_034211315.2 Aedes japonicus | reverse complement strand
CAGTTGTAGATGTACTAATATTCTTGATTCCATGTCGGTCCAGATTCGGCTGAGGGTGACTTTGGTCGTCGGCGCTCCTGTCGACCCCAAACTGGGGTCACAATCGGTGCCACCAAGATGATTCCCCGACGTGGAGATAGCCTACTCCGCGAGGTTCCTCGTTAGTCATTCCCGAAATCCGTTAACGAAACGCATATGTTTGTTTCAATGCCATCCGCAGCTGGCCGGTCCAGCGATTCAGCTGGAGTGATTGCTTCCGCCCTGGTGCCTGACGACCGCCACGGTGATCGCCAGCGACTACCAGCACAACTCATCGCGGTGACCGATGAGGATCAACGAAGAGTTCCCCGGCAGGAAGTTCAAACCGGATGAAATTCCGCAGATGTCTGGTTGGTCCCGTGGTCTGGCTGGGTTACATCAGTCCACAGGCGCCTCTGACGACCAATTGCTGCGTCATTATTTACTCAGACGATCCCCGGCAGTGACCGGAGTTTACCCGACGAAATTTCCCGACGACGAAAGTTCTCCCGGAAACCGTTTTCAGATGCTACGCGCCGGTCTAGTCATCATGCGGATTCAGCCTACCTGGTCGCGCCCGGCGGTGCACTTTTTCTCAAACTCTGTACTGCTACGTCACTGTCGCCGTTCTTCTCGCCAACGCGGCGATGGAGAGAGAGGAGGATGGCGAGCGACAGGTTCGCGTGCGAAACAAAGGCCGCTGTTTTAAACAACGCTGTCACGTTTACGTCGTCACCGACGACGGATCTCTGACGGTCGCCGGCCTGAACTGCGTGACATTTCAAGACACGCGGTGCAGGGCTGCGATCTCGCGTGAAAGCCGAACCTGTTCAGATACTTCTGAAACAGCCATGACCGGACAGAAACTGCGTCATGTGGAAATTAATATGAGCCAGTTGAAACGAATGACAGACGCGACATCATTTTACCATTCTGGTACGTTAGAACGAATGCCGGTAAGTAGTGCGCTGTATGGCGCATCAGATGCGCCGCATAGCCCGCTTCAACATTAATAGGTATAATGCCAACGAGAAAAAACGATTTCACGCCAGTTTGATAAATTCGGTTTAACTGTTCAAGAAGAAATATCACCGTGTGGTCTGTTCACCACCCCTGATGAAAGGTAAATGAATAAAAATCACTTACGTCATCAGCGTTGTCCCACCGCGCCGCCTTCCTATGTATTAGTCGCCAGCAGTCTTTCTGACACTGGCGCTCGGCCCCTATAGCACCGTCATCTTCTTCAGTGAAATTACAGACTGCTCCATATCATGACTGGCGACACACGTGACGCACACCGCTGCGTGTGTGTGTGTGTATGTGAGTGCATGAGCAAATAATGTCACATCGGTTTCTCAGCTGCCAGAACCGATTTGCTGACGTGTTGACGGCAAATGAATGCTTACAATATTTCATCAACGCTATGAGAATTTTTTTTCATTTGCACATTTCGTTACGAAGATATGAACGTCTCCGACGTATACCAGCCATTAAAATTGATTTAATGTTGGAAAGCCAGATTTATAAATAGCTCGTATTATAACCAACAATTGAATATCTTTATCTTCTGACTTTCGTAGACAAAAATGTTACAAAAATGGTATTGGTCAAGAACTGAGTTCTAATTTAACAGCGAAGAAGCAACGGCCCACGGTGATCACTTCGGCTTTTACACACAATTGCCATTAGATGACGACTCAGAAATTGAGTTTATATTCAATCCAATACAGCAGAAGAAGCAGATTCTACTAATTGATCATGCAACATTTGATAATATCGTCACACTGCCATTTTTCTCAGCTCCATAGCACTCACTTTTGCTCTTTCTGTTTGGAATTGATTTCAAATCGGAATTGACCATAATCAGTTTACGCCTGAACTTCCATCTTTAACATCATTCTTCAACCCATCAAACATATATGGGTTTACAGATCACATACGCACAGCATCAGAGGTATAATTGTTTCATCTAGTTGGTGCAGCCTGCACAAGGAAGAGCAGTTGTGGTAGTGTGGTAGTTTGTGGTGGGAGCGTGTTAATGACAGCATTTTATATCGCTGCTGAAGAAACAAAGAACACGGTAACCTGTCAGAATCACAACATTTTCAGCACCGGTTTCTTTCCACCACTGATAACATTTATTCTTCCCGTGTTTATTGTAATATTCAAGTGACAACATATCATTGCTGCAGAGGTATACGAATGCATTACCACAGTAATTATCAAGGTTTTAGTACAAAAAGCTGGATTTACAATGGTTCTGTCTGATATTCCTTAACTGGGCAGGGTCCTCAACTTATTCTTCAATGTCATGCAATGTCTACAATAAGAAATTTGAATTTATTGATGCCGATTCACATTTCTTCAATATGTTCTTGTTTGGGTGAATTTAATGTCCAATTACTATCTTCAATGAACTGCAAACGGTTCACACAAATCAATTTGCAGTTCAAAATATTATCATAACGATCCAAACATTCTACTAAAGACGTTTCAACGAAAGTTCAACATAAAGCCAGCTCGAGAGTGGGGCTTCGCGCCCAGTGTTTCAAGCGTTTTATGACTACTAATCTCAATGATGACTTTGATCCCAAAGTAGCCAAAGCTGTCAATAGAAATGAAATGATTCACATCTGCATCAACACCTCCAAAACAAAGGTAAACACGTTGTTACTTCATCGACACCTGCAAATTATTTTCATAGAAATTCATCAGTCCAGTGATTGTCTCCTGACTATATCCAGTTGAAGCTTTCAAACAATGTTAATTTAAGCGCACATCAGATGCAGGACCAGATTTCTGCACAGCTGATTCTCAATTTTTCGGTTCTCATACGTTCAGAGTAATTTAATGGAGTTGATTTTTCGGCTATAAAATCAGAAGTATGCCAGCAGATAACGAAATTGTTAGCTTACTAGAAATTAAGAAATGATATCCAATGATGCATGAAAGAGTTTATGACGATTAGGTAATAATGACACGGCATAGCTAAGGAGATAAAAGCATGTCTTCGCTGCTTTGAACCATCTAGCATGCATGGGTTCATATGAATTTACAAATAAAGAATAATTTGAACTGTCACCAATATAAACTGGTTTAAGGAAAAACGGAAGCTTCTTCAAATTCTCCGGTAGAATGATCAGTCATTTCTGCTTTTGCACCAAAGCTTCCATAGCATTTCAAGGAAATCTCATCCTACTTTACCATGAGTTACACCGAGGAAACCCTTTGATATTAAATATTATGGTAAAGAACCAATTATATCAGGAGCTACACGACTGACCCAGAGTTCTTGAGCATCAAGAAAGACACATTGGCATAATGACCATTTGGCATAATGTCATTGCCTTTTTCCATACAATAATATTCCTTTCGTTTAAATGTTTTTGCTCTTTCAAATTGGCATCATTGGTTTTGTGTGTTGAAATTATGCCGAAAAATGAAAGGTGTTCTTCCCTTATGTACCAACAAATAATAAATTTTTATCACATCACATATTCTATTTGATATCCATAGAAATGCAACTGTCAAATTAAGAATAGAAGGACAATTTTTAAGGAGCAAGAGATAATTTGGCCATGTTGCAATATTATATTATTTTACATTCATTATAAATTGACAAATAAAATATTTTATTTTTGCTTCAAGTTAAAATTTATGATGATGATACAGATGAGATACTACCACTATTGGTAGCAAGGTAAATTTACAGTATATAAATAATCGTGAAAAATGATTTCGACTGCGGATCACTGCTGTTTGCATCATCAAGCTCCGTATGAAGGGCCAAAATGTTGACGCTTATAAAACCCATGAAATATAGTAAGATAACTTTCTCAAAAGCAAGTTTCACACTAACAGCATAGAATCGAGCACCTGATTGAGAATAAACCAATAGATGAATAAAGGAGCCTGCTCAAGTTCATCAATGCGTGAAGAATAGATATATGTACCATGCTCCTATCCAAATCGTTTCACTTGGGGTTTCGACGCATCCCTCCTTTCCTGGTATTATATATTAGGCTCTGATATTGTATATTTTTAGAAAATGCCTCTGATTGCTGAATCGGTGTTAGAAAAATTTTTGTTAGGGTTTATATCGTGCCTTACTGTGTTGTCTCGGTGTTTTGTCAGTCCGTAGCCAGTTCTTCCTCACTTTTGGAAGAGCGATTTCAGATGTTTAGTTTATTTGGTTTACAGGATAGTAAAGAGAAAGAGAAATAAAGTATTAGTGATTAAAAGACGCCATAAAAAGGGGATTTTTCAGCGGTGATATTCTCACGACGCTGTTCGGAATGGTTCGACGACAAGGAGATCATTTCCGATGAGTACTGCCATTTCAATTCATCTTGTTTGGCTATGAGAAGACAAGAAACATTTTGGTAACGTTATATTTTCGAATATCAGTAAATGATCTCATCGCATCTTCAAGTGATCACAGGTAAGCTGTCCGTTTGGTTCAGGCACTTTTATAACGTTGATGGGCAGCGATTCACATATGAAACCTGCCAGCACCAATCCTGATGAAAACGCGGCCATACCTTTTCTGAACCGAAGGCAGGTTGCTCTATATTAAAATTTATGTCGGAACCAGTAATCCCAAACAATATCTGAAGATTTTTTTCAGAAGGGCGAATCTAACAACAGAGTTATTCTCTCTCGCCTTTCATTAATATACGCTACATAAATTTTGATGCATTTTAGTACAGATGCAGAAACAGTGCGGCCTAGTACATTCTACAAATATCAGAATGAAAACGTAAAGTTGAATGGAATACAATGAAAGAGAAAGAATCAAAGAAAGTCTTCAATTTCAGATTTGCCTCTTATAAAAAAATCAGAATTGTTAAGAAATTGATTTATTTTTAGTATTAAAAGCAAATCATTATTATGCTAACTGTTTAAACCAACGACTGTTCAATTTTCACGCTAAAATAGTATTGATTATCAACACGGTATGCTGTCGACTTTATACAAACGATTTACAAAGTAACGACCGATGACAAACAACGTTATAAATGAGGAATATCTGTAATTAGAACAAACAGCAGCAAGATTTCCGCCGACATGGAAAGTCAAATATTATGTTCAAAATGGGACTCGCTCAAATGAGTCAGAGAATTTTTTTACCAGCACGACCATCCGATCATCGAGGCTTCCTCTTTGGCATGAGTGAAACTGCGACACTGCTTGTGTCTGATGTGGCTTGCTTTGTTTTAACCGATTCAATAAGAATAGGCCATGTATGACGAAGATTGAAATTTGCTGTCACAAATTCGGCTTTTAGAGTTACAGAAGAACTATAGCTCCTGCAAACTGAGTTGAAAAAAATAACTCTTTTAGTCTAGGATACTAATACTGAACCGGTAGGGACAATCGACACAATGTTGATCTAGATCTTCCTTCCAGAATCCGTCCTTGAGTTGTAGAACTGTCCTTAAATGCAGAAACCTGATCTCTGCACATGACTCGACGAGGAGAGTTTGAGAGGGAGTTTTTGACTGTGCTTCATTAGTTGTTTAAGCGACGAGGAAAACGCCCTGGCAGGCATGTTATTACAGCATTGCCAGTGATATCTACGCCACTCCAAACAATGCTTTGAATTCTGAATCTGAATGTACGTGCATGATCGACAAGGTGATTAACGAGGTTTGTAGCGCACTCTTGGAGTGTGTTGTGACCATGGGACATAAATTGAACAACTATGATCATATTACAGTATTCTAAGAATACTTACGGCACTCCAAACTGCTATTCTTTGAGTTCAGCTCTTTGATTTTTTGCATCACAAACAAGCGCGACGTAGGAGGCTCCTTATCGTTATTAAGGAGCTGGCAAAGCTTTATGGGACATTATTGTCACATCGGACGTATTCGTAGATAAACTACGGTACTCCAAACTTTTCTTGAGACAAGATCTGGACAGAGTAGCACTAAAGTTTTAAGATGTCCCGTAGAGTTGTTGCTACTCATGGAGAAGAACTATGGAGACTCGCATATATACAAGGGCTAAACAAAAATGATTGGGACTATCAGAAATTTTTAGATCAGCACTTGTAGGGCTCCTAACTCTGCTGACTGTGAAATTAATGTAGTTTTCTCATCGTAATTGATCCTTACTACAGGTTCCCCAAAAATGTTCCGGAAGTGGCACAGACGGAGCCAAATAATGTCTTTCTGAAGCTCCATCAAAATCATAACCAGGAAAAACCATGAAGGTGAGCCGAGCTGCACGCACATGCTTTGGGCAAATGCATAAATGTTCCTCTGGCGACAGGTTCCTCCGGGACGCCTCTGGTGGACCCAGAGTGGTCAAAATGGTCAAGGATCCCCTTTTGCCGCATGGTATGTTTTGGAGTAAGATGAAAAAGTTAACCGCGTACCCAGGACCCTGCATCAGAATCTTCGTTTCACGGAAATGACTCATAACTTAGTCAATTTTAAGGCCGATTCCTGCAAATGACATTTCATTTTGCTTGATATTTTTTGTCTTTACGTGTGTTTACTAAACAAAACGGCCATTTTGTATAAGGCAATCCCACCAGAAACTCAACATGTGAGAGTAGCCTCTCTGCGAAAGTCCCGATAACATCTCCGATGTCCTGGGGCCCACGACCAACTATGATAGCACAAGATATAAGTTAACATAAATTTCTACGATACCAGCTTCTTAGCGAAATTACAATCGAATAATATTTCTTGAAGTTAGAGCAAATTTTTCTAGTCACGATCATTTTGCCATATCCCAGTGTAGCTGTGTTGACTCACGTGGTATTACATCAAGATCTCAACTCAAAGGATATGTTCGAGAGGTTCTTTTGGTATTCTAAAAATATTAAAACATGTCTATTGGCGCAGCTAGGATGTTCCGTGGAGCTTATCCTAACTCAATAGTACGGGTGAAGACATCAAGCATACAGCCTCAATTCAAGGCATTGCGATTCGAAGAGATACAAGAATTCAAGGATACGGAGGAGTACCGTAGGTATTGTAGAAAAAACTGAAACATGCCTCAGATACAGTGTCATACAGTTCCGTGGAGCTTTTTTCGGCTTACAAATACGGCACCAGACATCGCAAAATCTCTTAATTGATCACGACAGACCAATCAAATTTGAACTCAAGGATTGCCTGGAAGGTCTCGGAAGAACTCGAGAAAAACCTCAGTTCGCAAAATTCAATCTTTTTGGTTTTGTATGAATCACTTGTTCAAGCATGTAGGTCATCAATTGTGTTGAAACACGGCAGTAGAAAAAAACCAGCATTCGACTCAGTTGAACTCTCACCGCTGCAAATACCTTTTGGATGCGCTCTCGCGTGATCGAGTCGTGAGATTTTCCATCTCTCATTTACAACTTCAGTTTTCCATTCGTTTGCAATATGGCAGCATTTGCAAGCGGTATTTATTACTCGGAAAATGGTTGCTCCAATTTATTAGCTGTATGAAACAAAGATTTGCAGAATCCCTTGCGATTCAATTCTTCAACATAAAAAAGCTACCCATATGGCTCTAGTCTTCTACAAAATTGGTCAAGATTGGGTAGAACGCTATTAAGTAGCGAAATATACGAAATCGTGTGAATTGTCCGGCAAATGAGTTAAAATAGATGTAACAACGACTAAAGCAAATTCTGAGCTATTTTTTTTATAAATTGGTAAAATTTGATTTCCCCAAATCCAGACACAACTCAACTTTTTAGTCAATTTCGACCAAACTGTAATTTTGAAATTGTAACTAGTTGGCGTACCCTAATGTAGAGTCTCTACCCTAATGTACAGGCGCTGTTGTGCCATTGTTCTTGTATAAGCCACAACAAGTTCAGTCTTCCATTTTTAAAGACTTAAGTGATTTCCTCATCTACCCCTCACACATTGATTCCTTCCATTTTACATTTTGGGACTGCAAAGATGTGATATTTTCCGCTGATTATCCCAACCGTGGCACAATACATTGAGTAGAGAGAGAGAGAGAGAAACGCATCGCCTCTCCATCCGTGACTCGGTTTGTTCGGCATACCTGCAGCATTGTCCATCTGACTCGCGGAAACCCGACATGCCCTGGCACACGCCATTAATAGGGTGGTGGAAAAATGCTTTCACAGATCATGACTCACGTTTCTATTCGACATCGCAAGCTCGACCACCCACTGCTCCGCTCGATTGTGGATGGTGGAGAGGGTCACTCGTATATTTTCAGTTTATGCGTCAATGCACGTCGTGGAACGTTTCTCCGCAGGAAAACACAGAGTGCCAAAAATGGTTTTCCCGCTAATCGCTGAGTTTGCCTGTGCTGGAATGCTGTAATAAACGAGAGAGGGCATTGGAGCAACACACAACTCCGATTCATTATTAGCGGTGGAACGAATGGAACGAGCGACTGTGACTTGCAGGGAATTTTCCGAGAGGGTGTCAACCCGCCATTTAGTAATGGATCGAGGGTGATTGGATTGATTAGTTGAGTAAGGTAGTGTCCCGACGACAACGGCCACACTATGAAATTGCTCTAACTTTTTAACCGTTGGGTAGAATTTAATGAAAATTTGGGTGGATTTAGTTCATAGTGCATTATTTACATCCTGCAAGTTTTAAAGTCCTGTGATCAAAACTCGCGGAAATGGAGTCGAAAGAACAGCTCGTGCGTGATAAAATCTTGCGCATTCATCACGAGAACAAGGATCTCTCGCATCATTTCATCGCTAAAACGTTGGGAATCGCGAATTCCACGGTGTCGCGAGTGATTAAGCGGTTCGAGGAACGGTTGAGCACCGATCGGAAGCCCAGAAGTGAAGGAAAAAGTATTCCGTACAACACCAAAAATCACAACCGCGTAGTTGGGGCCTTCAACCGAAATCCGAACGCCTCCGTTCGGGATGTAGCTAAGAAGCTGCACCTAAGCCGAAGTTTTGTCCAGAAGGCCAAAACTAAGGCTGGGCTTCGAACGTTCAAGGTACAAAAGGCCCCTAATCGCGACGAGAAGCAGAACAAGTCCGCCAAAACCCGTGCCAGGAAGTTGTACCTCAACATGCTGACGAAAGTTGAATGCTGCATCATGGACGACGAAACATATGTGAAGGCCGACTTCAAACAGATCCCCGGCAACCTGTTTTTCACGGCCAAGGATAAGTTCAGCGTTCCGAACATGTCCGCACTCAGAAGATGTCCAAATTTGCGAAGAAATTCCTGGTTTGGCAAGCCATCTGCACGTGCGGGAAGCGGAGTGCACCTTTCGTGACCCAGGACACGATGAACGGACAGGTGTACATAAAGAGTGCCTCAGAAGCGGCTGCTTCCTCTCCTGAAGGCCCACAACGTCCCAGACAATCTTCTGGCCGGATTTGGCCTCATGCCACTACTCAAGGACGTGCTGAAGTGGTATGCGGACAATAAGGTCAATTTCGTGCCGAAAATGTTCAGCCCTCCCAACACTCCGGAGCTCCGCCCCATCGAGAAGTACTGGGCGATTATGAAGCAGCACCTTCCTAAACGACCTAAGGTAGTGAAGACAGTCGAGGAACTGAAGAAAGTATGGGTTTACATGCAAAAAACGGTTGATTCACAGGTTGTGCAGAATCTTATGGCCGGGGTTAAGGCCAAGGTGCGGGCATTTGCGTATGGACTGTAAATAAAATACGAGTAAAATGGTAAAATGAAGTTTAATAGTTATTTCTCAATCCCTGAAAATTTGATGGCAATCGGATGAAAACTCGAATTTTGCGAATCAATTTTGTGTGTGGCAATTTCATCGTGGACACCCTTTAGTAAAGTTGGTTTGTAAATTTGAATAGATTACAAGTCAATTAAAGGAAGATATTCACGAGACGCTGTTCGTTTGATGGAACCGACGATTAAATTTCTATGTTTTTTTAAATGATTTTTGAGAGCATTTTGGCGTTTAGTAGAACTAGAGTAGAGAAATAAGGAAATCAAAAATTCATACTTAGCATAACTCAGCAAACACAGAATCGAATATAGCGGATATGAATACTAAGTGGAGATGATGTGCGATCAATGTTCGTTTAGCTTTTCGAACGCACTCTTGTCAAATCACGCTTCCTAATATACAGTAACTTTGAGACCCTCACTAATACTATCTTACTATAGACACTCAAGTAATAGACCGGACAACGTGCCGCCATGTTGTATCCAAAACGAACATTTCCTCGCAATTACCACACGCAAAGATAAGATTACCGAAAATACGGTTTTAATTTTACCAAAAATTAGGTTTTGGTAGCAAAACCTTAAGTATCGGTATAATTTACCGAAACAAAACGTTTGATTTTACTTATATTTTCAGTAAAGTGGATTTACAATTTTTATCGTTATATTTTACCTAAATTTGGTTGAAAATGCTCTCATTGCGCTGCAAGCACATTCGGTAAAAATTACCGTACAAAAATAAATAATTATTAATGTTTTTCCCGGTTTTCCAACAATACCGAAATTTCGGTAATTCATGTTTACCGATAATTTCAGTATGTGCACTTTTGTGCGGGTTTCGGTAGTTTTTATCGAATTATCCGTTTTCTTGTCTTAGCGTGCATACGATTTGACAGTTGTTTTCGATACATCAACTGTGCCAGACTCACGTTGTCCGGTCTATTCGCGGTATATCACTCCGCGTCACTGTACTCAATTTTTGAGTACAATTGTATGCTATGCAATTTTCGTTAAAAAGTGGATCAATTCAATTTTTGAGTAGATCAACTTTTTACGAAAATTGAGTAACATTTCCGTGAGAGAAAAAGAGATAGCATACGATTGTACTCAAACATTGAGTAAAGTGACGCGGGAGTGTATAGTTCAACCTAGTCAACCTATTCATGGATACATTACACTGAAGGTAAATTTTAGTTTATATTACAAAATCGAAGGTAAACTCACAAATCCATTCGTTATTTTCTGCAACGAAAATGATTTGTTCTTTTTATGAAGATACATTCGTAATTAATGGCACACGCGCAACTGCCAAAAGCACGAAGCATTTGTAGACACAGAAAGAAGATTCGTACATTGAACAAAAACAATACAAAAAGCTACGAATATTTGGTCACAAAATGAAAAAAAAACGTCTCTCTGGTGGTTGCATGAAGGACTGACAGATCTACTTTATCTACTCAAAATGTAATTGACAAAAAAGCGCAACCACGTGGAGTTGTGCAGCGTCTTTTTTTTTAATTTTTCTGACATGGGGTTCGAACCTGAATATTTGGAAAGTGCCGATTCTGAGTCTGTGGTTGATCTCACTAGGCCACGCTGACTCGCGGGAAGATACTTGATTAATGAGCATGAAGTTATAGCTGTCGGCAGCGCTTTAATTTTTATTTTGGGTTAGATAAATTATCCCGCCCATACCAGCAGAAACACCATCATGCATGAGTACGGTATAAAAGAGAAACTGCGATTGGCTGGTCATCACGAAGTTCATTTCGTGCATTTAACAAAAAGGTGTAATGATAGCATTTGACCAGATAAAAAGCATTATGAATGTTTCATACAGTAGACGAGACATTTGTTCTATGTACAAATTGCATGTTTACGAAACGCGTGAAAGCGACTTTACGAAAATAAATTTAACGTGTATGATTGTTGTTTTGTTATTTTCCCATACACGGAGTATCGATCTATGATAATGTTGGATAATGTAGAAAGCAAACAAAGGGTGTTTCGTTCAAAATTTTGTCGACTTAAACTTGACGCATTTCCTTTCATCGTGTATTAAATTAACTTGCACACCCCTCATCTTGAAGATGTGTGCGGGAAGCATCATCCCTCTATTTTGATTTTGAGATTAGCACTTCAGCTATCAAAATGTCGTCGAAGGAAGAGAAGCAACTCATCAGAATTTTGCACGTGCATGGCGAAAATTCAAACTACCCTCACACCAAATCGCGACGATAAACAAAACACGTCGGTCAGAGCACGATCGCGAAAGTTGTACACGACGTTGCTGACCAAGTTTGATTGCGTGAAACGGGACGGTGAAACTTACGTCAAAGCTGACTTTAACCTGCTTCCTAGACATAAATTTTACACGGCACTCGGCCAAGGAAAGGTGGCAGATATTTTCAAACACATTAAACTGTCAAAGTTCGCAAAAAAAATATTTGTTGTGGCAGGCCATCTGTACTTGTGGCTTGAAGAGCAATGTTTACGTTGCGACCGGATCCGTCAACCAGGAAATTTATCTGAGCGAATGCCTACAAAAAGTGGAGTCTACTGCTTTTTCTGAAGCGACACAATTGTTCCGTTCTATTTTGGCCGGATTTGGCATCTTGCCATTACGGAAAAAGGCCATGGAGTGAAATGCTGCCAACAATGTTCGAGTGGTGCCCAAGGACATGAACCCTCCCAACACGCCAGAGCTCCGCCCAAGTGGAACCCTAAGAAGACTCAAAAAGCTGTTGTGAGCGAGAAACAGTTCAAGGCAAACTAGCGTTCTGCGGCGAAAAAGTGGGCAAGGAGGCTGTACAAAACCTTATGGCAGGTGTTATACGAAAGACCCGGCAATTCGCATTCGATAAAAAGTAAGCTTAGCTGTATATTTCTCCTGTGTTCTGTATTAACTGAAATTGAAAAAGAAAAAGATTTTCACTTATTAATAAAAACTTTGATCGACTCACACACATTACTGCTTGGAAAAATTTTGATCGGAACACCCTTTATTAGTGATCAGCTAGCTTCATACCACTATTCAAATGTTGTCATCGGAAAGGTACTAAGCCAACGGGGCCACTTTCATAACTCCCTCCGCCCCTCTCTATTCAATGTACCGGAGTGAAGGCCTTTCTAAAATACTGGGCTGTTATGAAACCGGTACTACGAAAGCATCCCAAGGAGGTCAAATTTAAGTTATACATGAGCAAAGAAGGGGTTTCCGTACACAAAAAGCTTCAGCCAAATGTTGTACAGAACCTAATGAGTGGAGTCAAGCGTAAAGTGCGAGCGTACGGCTTTGGTTCTCAAATTGAATAAAATAATTATGCCAAAAGCTTACTAATAGCTTATGTTTAATTGATTGAACATTTTTAAACGATCGGTGAACTATGTAATTTTCTACAGCATTTTTTTCGTGATGCAATTCTGAAAAGGGACACCCTTTAGTCAAGAAGCATATGGATATAGCTTTTGGCTCAGCTACACTGAAAACAATCCTACAGTAAAAACTACCATTTTACACGACTATCCTTATTTTCAAAACCACGAAACTGCAGTTAAATTTACTTCATTTATGGTGCAGCCTTCAATCGTTGTGGTATATTTGACATACCTCATGTTGATATCAACCCCATCATGGTTGACGAAAAACGCAGGCATGGTAAAATCAAACGCATTTATAGTCAGGTGAAAATTGTTGGTGTTTGCGCTTAATTTAACCCTCGAAATGATAGTTTCTACTGCGGATTTTGTGTGTTTGTTTAGCATGGAAATACGAAACTGAGTGAAAGTTACTCTATTTAGAGTAGATCTGAACGAGCGTGTATTGTTTCGGCCAGTATTGGTAAAAAACAATTCATCTGCTCTCAAATGAGCTGAAAATCAAGACAACCATAACGGGCAGAGCAACTACCTTCGACATTTGAAGAGAGACCAGAGTAGACCAACTATCTTCGTGAATTTGAATTCTGGAATGACAGTATTCTCTTGACCAGAGCAACCGCTGAGTTTCGAAGTCATTCTTTGATTTTGTTTGTTTGTAAATTGATTTTCATTATCGCCTGTGATGTTCTCAATATCAATATTCAATTTCATCTTGGTGGGGATGATTATTAGTATCGAATGAAGAAACAATGTGTTTGTTTTAATGTAGAACATGATGTGTGTTATTTTAGGCTCAGATCGATAGGATACAATTACTACAAGATGTATTTATGATAATAGAGGGCAGAAAGACTCTGTGATCGACACTGTTCAAAATAATCATTTTGGTTAAATTGGAACTTACTTTTTCATGTTTGATGATCACTTTCGATTATAACTAAGCTGCCCTGGAAACTAAGACTCTAATGAGTACCAAGAAACGAGTAGTCATAGAACCATAATGCGTTGATTTGTTCATCGCCCTTGATTTTGACATCTGAGATTTTCAAAACAAATACTGTTCGAGCGTGGAGCTCTAATCGCCGGCCTCCGGAGGGATTACTACCCGCTATGTACAATAGCGGTGCACCAAATCACGGGAAAGAATGGTTTCACCACTGAACACTGCTTCAAACCTCTAAATATCCATTTGATCACGGATCACAATTCTGATCACAAGTTCACTCACGGTTTACACGCTAGCGATATTCACCGAAATAAGTAGAGTCACGTTTGGTTACCACTGAACTATTGAATTTTCGGACACTTTAAGAACTGTTGGATTTTCTGCTGTTATTACTATATTTTCCCGGAATAACGAATAAAAACACTTGCGACCGATCGTTTTGGATATCTCATTTGTACTGATCTTTACTTCTTTTCCCCTTTCAATAGTAAAGGGTTTTGTGGGATTTACATAACAGTGGTCGTGTACAATTGTGGTGACGGTTGAATGTTTAATTTTGGTTTGAATTCAGTACTGACTTGGATGCTAGGAATTCAATTTACGCTTAATAATAACTATTTACACTTTTTTATATACAGATATTTACACATGATAAGTTTACTTATCAAATACATTTTATCTACACTGACTTGAAATGTTTTTCATTGCATATGATAGTAAGTGATAAAAACAGGCGCGAGTGATCGACTGGGCGTGAAAAAAAGCGATTGAAGTCATAAATTTTATAATGGTGAAAATTCATGAACTCATGAATTCACATTTTGTTAATTTTAAATACCTTATTGCTCAATTGTATTTTTTGTTTCGTTTTGAATAATGCAATTCATCGCTAAAAATATGTTCAACCGTTTGAAACAGTAATTGAGAAAATCTAACGATTAATTAATGAGATTTATTGTGCAAAAACTGACCACTTTTCGTGACGCTCCTAATTTAGTTTTTCCAATTTGCTCCCCCATATGTTGCCGAAGGATGTTACACAACGTTACAAGATCTCTAGAATTCATCACTAAAAATTAAATGTCAAAAACGGTGCTGCATAAATAGAATCGCAATATATCACTTTTAACTTCCCATTTTGACGTCTCAATCGCCCGAGAGCAGAGCCTACTAGGTTGTTTTAATCTAAGTTTCGCAAATGAGATATCCAATCAGCAGCAGCAGCACCATTATGGCTGCAGATGGTGCACTCATTGAACCGAATTGATTCCCTTTGTTCAATTGTTTCAAGACATCTATGCTTTTCGTCCGAAGAGAGGTGTGCAGCAGCACCATCTTTGCATTTCCGGCAGATACACAATTCTACCGAACCAACCGGGAGCGGAACTGATACGGACACGATAACGAATCTGAAATACGTTCCCTTCTCTGTGTGCCATTGTCAAGCACAGAACAGGAACAAAGTGTTCCAATCAGTTTGCGCTCGAATTATTATCGATGAGAAACGAAAGAAAAAAAATGATGCCAAAGGGACAGGGCGGTTCTATGCAAGTTGCGCAAGGAAAGTGCGGTAAAGGGGTTGCACTTTGAAGATGGAAAAGGTCTTTTGATTGCGGAACATTGAAGTCATTCGTTATGCTTTATTGGATTACTCCTTGGCATGAGCGGAGGAGGAAAAGGGTTTTTGAATAAATTCATGAGTGATTTGATAGGATGGTGTTCTTGATGGGAGAGAGGTCTTTCAGCTTGACATTTCATCATTGACTTATGCACATATTCAGCAGGGCGTTCCTCCCCCAGACGACAAAGTACAAAAGTCAAGCGTAAGCTTACACGATTTCTCCTCGCTTGTTTGCATTTTACAAGCGCAAAAGCTAACGTCATGGTTCGTGCGTAGGTTCTTGCAGTTGTTGTCTTCAAACCTAAAAGGTACACAACAGACTACAGCCGCAAATCCTGAGAGTCGAGCCCATGTCATGTGGTTTCACGTTCAAATTTCTTCCCACCATATCCAAGCAGGCGGCATGTGAAATGATGAGCACTCTCATTCTAGCCATGACAAGCCATAACACAGAGCTAGGAAGGTACATCAACTAGTGGAGAGGGGGCTTCCGATAAACCACGTGTAGTAAAGGCTACACAATGTACGGCACGCAAGTTGCGAACAGCCCCCCCGTTGGGGAAGTGGGAAACACTTTACCGAGATCACGTCGCGTGCATAAGACATCATGACGACGGTGGTTGGGCCCAGAAATAGCACACTTCGGAAGCGGATGCTGCCCAAGTCCATGCTTCTAAACCCCCTTCTGCTATGCAGATTGGACTGAATCAAGCCTGTGCCTGTGGGAAAATGAGCTTAAAGACAGCTGGATGTGGCTTGGGTGGTTTCTCTTTCTCGCATACTAGGATCCCGTTTTCACGCCAGCGAGAAGAAGTCATCTGGCAACACTGACATGAAATTGATTCTGTCAAATCAAATGTGCGTGTTAAGTATTTTGGGGGAATTACAAACGGCATTGTTTCTCCAAGTATACCGAGAATGGATTCCGATTAGGCGACAAGGCATGGAAAAGCGATTCCAGCTCTCTTTTTTTGGGCGTATGGATTGGATGATGCCTTCCATAATCGGATCGACTGGATCCGATAAAACAAAGGATTCGTTGTATTATCAGCCCTTGCAGGAGCAGCATACTAAATTGAGTTCCCGTCTTGGCCCCTTTCGTTGTGGAAAGACTACACGTGCGAATTGGATCGTAGTCGTCAACGGAGGTTCCTCAGGAGGCTGATATTGATGGCTCACGGATTGCGTTTTGGGGAAGCGCCTCGGTGGAAGCGCCGAGCATTTTCTCCCAAGTGGAGACCATCAGTCATTGACATTATTATCTTTGGGTTTATTTTTCTCTTTTGCTGGTGTGATGATGAGTCATTTTTCGTTCAAATCTGCACCGCACAGAATGCTTTCAATAAATCCTGTAGGCTGCGAAGTAAATCGCGATGAGAAAGACGCCGTTTAATGATTAAAGTATGGGCAGGAAGAAGAGGAAAAAAAATCAGAATCTCGCGAGACTTAATCTGTCTTTATGATGAAGACGTCGGATTAGGCTTTTCGCTTGGAATGGTTCTTTTCTGACGATGAAAAGGAACGGCACTCTGCAAGCACAGCTTCTAAGCATGAGTTTCTTTTAAGAAAAAAAAAAAATAAATAAAATAAAAGGTGGCGCTAATCCAACCTGATCCATGTACGGCCGCTAAGAGTAAATCAGTGAATGAATCGCTTTTATTTAATACGAGCTCTTTGCAGTTTCTTGCAACTCTGTTAACATTCTTTATGGAATTGGGTCGCACGCCACGAAGAAGTAACCTAAAATTTAGTAAATGAGACTGAAGCAATGAGTTCCTCAATGCTGCCCTATCTTTCTAACAGGTAACAGGTATTTTTTCCTGGCTTAGGTGTTGGTATAGACGAGGTCAAGTTCAAAAAAGAAGAAGACACCATGATAAATCGGACAGCTTTCATGTTGAAGTTTAGGACGAAAATTATAAAATGATAGATGAAACATCCAAAACTGCACAGTAGAGGCATTATTTTAATTTTATTTTGCTAAAAATGTCTTTAATGAGAAGTTTTGGATGTTTTATCAACCATATAGCAAACTGCTTTTAGCTACAATTTCATTTGAATTTTTTAGAGGCATTTTAAAATTTTCGTCCAACACAGTTAAGACAATTTTGAAATTTTTAATTGATGTTCATGCACATAACTGGAGCATTGAAAAATATTGAAAATCATAGTCGAAAAAATTTAGTAAGACATTATTTTTTCTCGAAATGAAAACACCTAATGTAATTTCACTCCTCACTTGGACCAATAATCCATTATTGGATTGAAAAAAAAATTCATTTTCAAATAAAAAAAAAAGCACATATCCAGTATACTGTTACTCGAGCGAGATCATATTCCCTAGTAGCATTGCCAAAACCAACCAGCTTTATTAAGTTTTATTAAACTTTTATGAAAGCCAATAGAAGTCAATATAGTTTTATTATGGTAGTAAGAGGTGCCAATAGGTTTTAAATTTTAGTCTGGTTTATGAGAACCTACACAGCTTCTTTACAACTATCTTAAAACCTTGTTTCTAAAATTGCTTACAGTCCTATCAAAGGTTTTATTTTGACTTTATAAACTCATAACTGCTGTTTTGAAATGCCGTTTTAGGATTCCTTCGAATTATCTTATTATGGTCAGTTGAAAAAGCATTTTAAAAACATTTTGCCTCCAGTAAATGCAATAGGCGGCAAATTGGCATTGAGGAAAGGCACCAAATGACCAAATAGTTTAATAGTAGCCATTGCGAAGATAAATTGACTCTTTGGAAAAAAGTGATGATGATATTTTCCAATCGCCATATTGAAATATAAAAATTTAAATGTGAAAATACGCAAAATTTCAAATATAATGCAAATGAACTGTAGATCAGAGACCAATTTTGGCATTCTCAAATAACATATATAAATTCCATAAAGTTGCAAAAAATTCATGATTAATTTATCGAATACATAAATAATCTCCTAATGCGCCTTGCCACCGTGTGTGCAATCCAAAAATCACCGCCCAGTGATTTTATTGTGTGCATTAAAGGGCATCTGCGTTACTGGCGAAAATTTGAAAAAGATGTTTCGTCGTTTTATTTTTGTTTTTTAAGTGAATCAAATGAGAGTGTTAATTTTATATTCTCCTAGTTTCCCCGTCACGATCGTGCTACTATATACGCTCAAAAAAGTTTTTTAAAATAGTGTTTTTAAAAAAGTAGAGGGTCTCAAAAGATGTTCTCGGAATTTTTTGCGCCAGTCGAATCGGACGAGGTGTATCGAAAAGTAGTTATAAACTTCCATGCAATAAAATAGGCATGAAAACATGGTTAAAATTAACATACTATTTCAGTTTATTATAGCTTAACATGTTTACAAAAGATCCAAACGGAAAAACTAGTCATCATGTTCATTTCTGTAGAATGCCCGTACCTTTGATTTGACACCTGCCATCAAATTCTGCACAGTGACCTTTGTGCACTTCCTGGATGCCGCTGCCCAATTTTTCTTAAAATCGGTCATGTTTTGGGACACTGTACCATCCTTCTTAAATATACGCTTGACTATTGCCCAATAGCGTTCGATCGGTCGCAACTGGGGACAGTTTGGTGGGTTGATGTCTTTTCTACGAACTTGATGTTATTCTCCGTCAGCCACTGTAGAGTGGATTTGGCGTAATGTGCCGATGCCAAATCTGGCCAGAAGAGGAGGGACTGGTGCTTTCTATACAATGGTAGCAACCTGTTCTTCAAACATTCCTTTTGATAAATCTCAGCATTTATAGTTCCTTTTGTATAGAAAATTGAAGAACGCAAACCACATGTGCAAATAGCTTGCCAAATGAGCACCTTCTGACCGAATTTCTCCATCGCAACAGTCGTATCTGCGGTTTGGCACACGTTCCCCAACAGATTTAGTATAAAACTGCGGCCCCGGTAGCGTTCTTGAATCTTCTTTAACGTATGTTTCGTCATCCATCAAAATGCACTGGTCGACATTGTCCAAAATGCAGCTGTACAGCTTTCGAGCCCTGGTTTTGGCACGAGACTTTTGTTCCGGAGTTTGTTTGGGCACTTTCTGCTTTTTGTACGTCTTCAAGTCATTCCTGCGCTTGATTCGTTGAATCATTCCGATGCTGGTCCTGAACTTCTTGGCTAGATCGCGAGTAGAGGCAGATTTGTTCCGTTGAATATAATCCACAACTTTTTGGTCCAAATCGGGGTTGCTGGAGCCGGGTTTCCGGCCACTTCTTGGTAAATCCTTGAGGAGCACTCCTTACCAAACTTTTCGATGATGCGTTTTACACTTGCCGGGTGAACATTTACTCTTTTCGCAATCTGGTTGTAAGTAACACCCTTTTCGGTGCACCAAGTGTGCAGAATTTTTCTTTTAGTCTCAAATTCAATTCGCGACATTTTGAATACAACTTTATCAACGGAAATGAATGAACCGAATAATCATTTTTGACATGTAAACAAAGCAAATGGCGCTTACACGCTAAAAATATATACAGTAGTTTATGCGTAATAACGCATCGAATGTTTATAACTACTTTTCGATACGCTCCTTATATTTCCATGTCTCAATTTAAATAGAGAACATTGCCCACGATTTCCGAGCCACATACTATTGAAAGCATCATAAAAGTTAAGCCTTTTCTTAAAAGAGTATTAACCCCTTCAAGCCTGAGGGGTCATATATGACCCTAAAGGGAAGCTTGCTGTATAAGCTCACATACTGAATAAAAATGTACACACTGTCTTGAGAAAAATTTGTTCTGCATCAAGTCTTCTGGGAAAAATAAAAACCATATCAGTTTAGGGCTTTGTTGACGTCTACCAGAACATTTTGAATATGAAAAAGCTCAGGGGAAAACACATAAATTCCTAAGGTTTTTGCACGAATATAAGCGTTGTTTAAAAAATATAGTAAATATGCATTGCATGTTTTAAATTTTCGCTGATAATCTTTGAATATCTAAGGATGTTTCTATGAGATGTTCTTTGGTTATCAAAATGTACTTAAGATTTAGAACTGCAGATCTACAGATGTAACAGTAGCTTTAATGGCAAACATAATGAATGAATGTTTCTTGGCTTCAGTCATTATTTGATTAATTTATGATTTTATAGGTCATCCAAAAACGTCTTTGGATTCAAAACTAGGATCTGCAGTAGTAACTACAGCTTTTGGCCTACACAGCATAAGGAGTTGAACTGGAATGATCTGAGGTCATCCAAACTGCTCGTGACCTCAGAGAATAAAATCTACAGCAGTAAAAGTAGCTTTTAGGGCTATATCAGGTTACGATATGTGATGAAATTTGTCAGAAGTAAAATAACTTCCGCATCTACGCTTGGAGAGGATCCTGAGTTGGATAAGTGTAATTTATTGCTAGAGCAGGTGGAAATGAACACAAGTTGGTTACGGGCAGAAGGAGCTTTTAATGAACAGTAAGTATGCCGATCGGAGCACATAATCTTTTGCCAAGCTACCCCAGTGCAGGGTGAGCGCAAGGGGGAGGGTACCCCCGTGACCGGTTGGCGATGTGTGGCCACACGGCTTATATTCAATGAATATCTTCGAAGGTTATTCAACATTTCAGCAGTGATATATAACTTTGCAATCCTCTAGGCAATACAATCTATCCTGAAGTATAGAACTTGAATTTGCGGTAGTAGCAGCGGGGGTTATGCAAAGTTACGTCACCTACTTCAGCGTATTCAGTGTTTGTTTTCGAGACTTAAAAGTACATGGAAGATAACCTTGCAGGTGGTCTACGTCATCCAAACTGTCCTGGTGTTCAAAACTTAGGATATACAGTTGTAACAGTTAGTTTTGGGAAACACAAACATGTACTCAAACATATTTAATTAATATTATTAAATGTCGACAAACATCCTTGAGATCTTATCATAGAACCTTTAGTTGTAAAAAAAGGTTCCTGGGCTATGCAAAGCTACGATGTGTATTGAAGCATATTAGTTGAATATCTTGGAAGAACAACAGATATTATGAGATAATCTTCGGATGTTCTATATTGTCAAACTATCGAAAGTTTAAAACTTAAAATCTACAGCTTTATTTGTAGCTTCCTGGACTAAAAAAAGTAACAATGTGGATTTGACCACATTAAGTGAGTCTACTGGAAGGTATACATATAGTTATGGCACACCAGGATGCTGCTCATCATTCAGTGCATCAGGTGCATAGTCAACACCCATTGCCACATCGTGCCTCGAACCAATCAGCATAAGACACGCGGCACGGCGACACCGATCATCGACGGATCACTTAGTCAGCATTAGTAAGGCATAAAGGCTTGTTTGGATTAGTTTGAGGTTCATTTTTAATTGGATAGTTAGGAGTGATCAGTGATAACAGCTAATTAATTTGTAATAATCAAACATTTTAGTGAATAAATGCAGTAAATAAAAATAAATCCCTTTTCACAAAGGTCATCACAGCCCAACACTCGTGATAATATATTTAGTTATTTATGGATTATATATATGGTTATTTATTTCATATAATTCAACTCACTAAACATCTTATCTAAATGTAATGGGGAAAAGCCAAGTGGCGTTAACACCCCCTATGTCTAAATCGTACATTTCATTAATAAACATGATTATGCAGCTGCAAAGCAAGCACATAATAAATTCTACAGGGTGCGGCAGAAAGTAATGCGATTTTTTTTTCTATTTCTTTCAAATCCCATTTTCAACTAATTCAAGCAATAATATCAACATTTTCGAGTACAGTTATCTCTATAAAGTTCTTGAAAAAAAATTGTTCAATGTGTCCTCCATTTTTATTAATAACATCCTCGAGCCGACGCCGGAAGCCAGAGCATGCCTTTCGGACGTAGTCCACCTTCATTGACTACCATGTGCGTGTTATGGTTGACTACAGGGTTTTCATACTAGGGTGTGATGTTTTGCAGGCGGGCTTCAAATGGTGAGTTGACAATTTCTAAGGAGGGTGTGACCGACCTCTGGTCCTCACAAGTTTCTACCTCACGCCTCCACGAGTCATATGATCACAAAAGACTGCCAGCTGAAACATGGAGACGCTGGTTGGCGTAGCCTGGGCAATGTTGTCAATCCGACAATAGCGAAGTGAGGGGGTGCGACCGGTAAATCATATCATAATTTTCCATTCTCATATCTTTCAGGTCTTCCAGGTCGTCAGTTATTATAAAATAATTTAAAATTTAAAATTCTTTTTTTTTTCACACAATAGATCGCTAAGAATAAACTATACAAGCCACAGTGGTACATGTTTGGTTTGAAATTTGAATTTCACTTTTCCGGAATGTTCTCCACTTTCTGCGGTTAAATGAACCGGTCCGTGCTGTGGCGATCCAGCCCAGGCGGCTGAAAGCCACTTTAATAAAGGAAAAAAACAAAAAAAACCGGTACGTGCGGCTGTTGGCCGCAGCATCGATACTGGAAAGCTTTTCGTCGGAGAAAAGGATTATCATGTTTTCTTTCTTCAACAAGGAAAGCAATCTCTTGGAACGGAGTCACTCGTAGTTCCTTGACCCGGTCCGTAATCAAGTGGCGTTTCACTCTGGCTCTGGAAGATGCATGCAGGTCTTTTTTGATGATTCTCCGTATGGATTTCTCCAAAATATTGGCTTCCTTTGCAAGTTTTCTTATGGAACGCACCGGGTTGCGAGCAATTTTTGCACGGACCGATTTGATCACGTTCGGCGTGCGTGCAAAGCGTGGACGTCCGCTTCCCGGCTTCCGCTGCTTAGGACCATCCTGTATCCAAATACTACCCTACCAACTTGGCAATCTCTTTCGGCTTCTTCTGGGCGACCAACAAACTGGTGATCACTTCTTTCGCGAACATTTTGAGGAATTTTCAATAAAACAAATGGAATGTTTGGATGCAGCACTTGAAAGTAAACATAAACAAATACACTTTCGACAGAAACTAGTCACTAGCTACACGAACTAACCCAATAGTCAAGTTTGAACATTTTTGCATTATTTTCTGCCGCACCCTGTACAACCAAAATGACTTACATATAGTTGCGTTGTTTTACGTCATTATTTCGAACATCCCAATGGAGCTGTAGCTTGTAGTTTTTTTGTAACAAATGTGTCACGTGAACGTAAACAATGCTCGCAAGTTACATTTTTGATAAGTTTTTGTAGTGAAAATCATAGTAAAGCCAACATAATTTTAAAGTGCGTCAAGTTTAGACCCGCATGAAAAATGGTACTTCCCCAGTACAATAAGTTTTCAATAGCTCAACCTTCAGCTTAAAAGTTCTCAACCGCGGTTTGGATACTGCAATTGAATTCAAATATCAGATATGTATTCTACTGGGAGCTGTCCAGTATCTGGAAAGCTGCCCATTAATATAAGCTCGATTTATCAATCATTTGCAGACTATATGAATAAAGAATATTAAGTGTTAACGAAAATCGTATTTAGCATTGCTCTCTAGGGCTACCGATCTGCTCAGAACCTAATGTTAGTGGTGTAGCGTAGGAACTGCAACAAATTTTAGGTTTTTACAATTATTTCGTAGTTTGGATATTTAACTTACTGTTTTGTGTAAATTTTAATTAAAAAACAAATTCATTGCTACCGTAACCAAATCAACTTTGTTTAAATAAATGTGGAATGAATTGTGGATGTGAACTAATCTTATTCAGTAAACAATCAATTGTGTCTTCTTCTTTGCCTCGGAAGTCAGCTTGTTTTCCTTATCATCGCTGACACCAGTCAATGACGTCTATATAAGGGTCTGGCGCAGTATCCACAACAATATTAGTGAAATGAGCAAAATTCGCTCATGACACTAATACCACTATACTCCTTGCGCAGGCTACACAAAAGCTCGCAAAGTGTTACGTCATACTATTTATTCTGATAAGTTCGCTCCGTGATTATTTATTGTATGCGCTATAAAACTTAATTTTTCAAACGATTCCAGTCTACCGATCATGGGGGCTCTTTATCGCTACTGGATTGTCAAGTCTTAGCGTTTGAAAGTTTGCGTGGCAAAAATTCAATTACCTCAGTTAAATTCACTATAACTGTTATCGGGAGGAAATGCTTCTGCTCAATAAATGCCATTTGTATCATGATTATTTCCACTATTCAGCATTCATAATAAACGTTTGAACCGTTTTTTTTTTCATCTGAACCTATGCCCGCCAATAGAAAGTTCAACAGTGTTACGTCATAACTCGTCGGCTCAGCAATGTTTACATTATTTTTGCTTCCAATACAAGCAAGCAGTGCGTTGCCCCAGACCTTATATAGACGTCATTGGACACCAGTCAACCATTCCTGACGTCCGTGAATGTAGTGCAGCTGAGACGTGAACAAAGAATGTCAAACTAAGGCAGTGCGCCCAGCGGCAACAAGCATGTTAAATATCCATTATATTTAGACTTGAAATTGAGCATGAACTAAACTGTCTGTGTTCCTAAATCCACGAAGATTTTTCTCGATTCTAGTCGAATTATCTTTATTTCTTGTTGTCACATCTCCCATCAGACACACACAGACTCAAAATCACTTTGCTGTCAGGAAAACAAACGACTAAAAGCCATAAATCCTGAAAGCATTTCAATTCCACCTGTCCAATCGACCACCTACTGAACATCCAATCCGAGCAGGAAACTGTTGCAACTGACCAGGTGCTTCTGTTGCATTTCCCTTTTTCACCTTCATCCACCGTCCTGCCAGATTGGTGCGAAGAAGACGAAGCACCTGAAAAACATTGCAATCCCTGCTGACTTTGCTGCACATTTCCACCTGATGCCAAACCGAAACCCTCTACTACTAGTAGTAGTAGTGGTCCGGGAAAATTTATTGCTCTCAACTAACAGCCGTTGATGAATGAAACGCCAGTTACCGGCAGTGTTTCACCGATCACCAACAAATCGAATGAAATGGTTGAAAGGAAACAAAGCGAACAATAATTGCACACTGCCCAGGACCACAATTCGAAAACAATCGATTGTATGTATATTTGCACAACGGAATAAATTGACAGACCACCACAACCACCAATCGAAGTAAATAAATGGGTTATTCGACCGGACTGGCGATTCGGTTCCGGTTGGTCTTGACACACTTTTCACCACTCCACCGAGCACTGAATTGTGGCTGGCCAGGATAATAAATACCTTTTTTCTTCTTCCTTTTCTTCATGCAGGCCATGCGAGCGGAACATGCGAGACTGCGAGCTGATATCCTGTCGGCTGCGGCGGGTGGAACCGCTCTGTCGGCTACCCGGTTCGGCCCTCCAGCAGCTGGCCATGTGCGGCTTCTACGAGGATCTGGAAAAGGGAGTCACATGTAAATATTACAGCCCGAAAATTTAACTCCCACTAAAATATTCCGAAATAATTTAATTTTCATTCTCATTCTCCCCTTTCCCGTAGTGTTCCGGGCGGGCGAACAGGGTCGCTACTGGTATGCGGTGCTCGGAGGGCAGCTCGAGGTTCGTTACCACGGGGCAGAAACCAAGGACAGCAAGGTAAGTCAACACATATTCCTAATGCGACATCCGGGACTGCTTCTGGCGAGGGAAGGCGAGGCGAGGCGAGCGGTCCAATTTGTAGTTTTCCGTTTTGTTAGTCAAACAAAAAGCTCGAAACAATTCCGACCGCACAAATAATGGGGTTGGAAAGGTAAAACTATTTCGCCTGTCGAAACAACGGAAGCCGGCGAAAACAAATCCCGTTCGGTCGAAAGTAAAACAATCCGGATTGGGCCACATGTGCAGGCGGAAACCGGAAGAGGAACAATGACTTTTGCCGTCGGTGATTCTGGGAGGAAAAAGGAATCATCACTCAATGGAGGATCTCTCGGACAGAGGGTAGGGTAGAGTGAGCGGTTGTTGACGCCATTAGTTATGCTTGGATGGCTATCGGAATTCACTTCACGGAGTAATGGAACCTTTTCTCATCTCTTCGGACAAACGAACGGACGAGTAGAAGTGAAGCTGTTCCGAGGAATGTATGAGGGTATGAAAAATCCTTTACCAGTAGCTTCCACTTCATGGTTGCCTTGGATTTTTTTCTTTCTGGAAGTGAGACGGATAGGGTGGGATGGCCGGCTTGCAGGAATTTAATCCTACAATTTTGTACTTTGGTTGTGGTCAGGTTTGGAATGACGTTGATGGGTTTCGTGGGAAAGTTCTATCAGCTTTATTTACCGACACATTGCATTGTGATGGATAGATGATCAAAGGTCTCGAGTTACCTTGCCTTTTGTATTGAAATTATTGATTGCTAGAATATGTACGGATTATTTCACCCAAAGCGTCCACACTACCTATTGTCAATCTTCTAAGAATCTAATAATCGTCCTCCTATGCATTAAATCAAACTTTTAGAAACTGTTCATTGAGTGCAAAGTTGGATCACTCAGCAAACTTTTCTCATGTGGTATTTTTTAGTATGTCTTTAAGCGTTGCAATGTTATGGGTGCTCCCATAAGGTGAAGATGTGTTGAAAGTTTCAGTTTATTTATTTTTTGCTGTACCTGACAACAAGGTAATGTCTTGTTCAAACTACAGAGTTGGAACATATCATTCGCTAAGTAATACAACCGAATATTATATCTGTTCAAACTTGTCCAGTGTGTAAGAATTTGACAGTTTGACAATTGTAAATTTAAATATCTATGTTCACGCAAATTTCTACTTGCTTCTTGGAATATATTATATTATGATTGAATTTATTATATCTGTTCCCGTTGTTTAGCAGTAGAATGTGTCCAAACGATATGATTTCTTTCAACAGATCACAACTATTTATTTCCAGTTGTAACGTAGGTTTGGCTGTAAGTTTATTCGAGGTCAGATTAAGAATAGATAATAGGTTATAGCCGTTACTTACCAAAATCGGTTTGCATTTATAATTAAGACAATTCTTCGTACCGCAAAACTTCACTCCTGACTATCCCTGCGTGCTTAAGAATAGTTTAGGTTAAGATCAATAGTTTAGATTAGGATTATTTTACTTACAATTTTCATGAATTTGCATGTAACTTAGAGTAGGAACAACTAGTTTTAGGATATTTTTAGGCTGTATTATAATTAGCTTTTGATAGCACGCTCTATTCAAATGATTTCAATAGAATCAAAATGAAAATAAGATAATAGGTCAATGCAAATCTCTAAGTTTCACCGTTCTCTCGTTCTTCTCTGTCACAGTGACACTCTTGCTGGCAGGATCCGTTGGCTTCTACTGTAGCGTCACGAACAGTGTTCCCAGTGCCAACAATAAACCCGTTGCAAACCTTGCTACGCTTGCATTTAAATAAACGACAATTTAATGGCGCTTCAATGTTATTTTTGGGAAGGCATTTTGTAAAAAAATGTTTTCGTTTGCTAATGTGTGTAAATTCTGCAATATATAGCGTGGGTGTGTGTTTGTTTCTACAATGGAGGGATTCCATCCAGAATGTGCCGGAAATCCCAAAAATCATACCCGATCATCATTGATTTGGATGAAACTTGGCACATGAGTTCGGTACGTTGGAAAAAAAAAATTCCACTGGTGTTAAGATAATTTGGGTTCAAGAGTAACTTTTGAGATGGGCGTATGTGTTTTTTCCAACATTTTACTTGAAAAATCGTAGTTCAAAAACCATTACATTTAGAGAAAAACTTTATATAAGGGAATTGTAGGGAACTAAAAAGCCTTTCTTAAAAAAATATACACAGAAAAAAAATTTTTTTTTCATCAAGAAAAATCAAAAATAATTACTAAAAATAAAATATCTAAAAAAACATATTTTTAATATTTTTTTAATTTGTTGTATGGAAATTTGAGGAAAAAAGACACGTTTTAAAAAAACTCTAGGATGGACGCTCTTATAATAAAAAAGTTTTTAAAATAGCGAACTTTGGTGTATATTTCAAATTTTGGTTATTCATTCTTATAAATAAATTTTGATGTTACAATATGGTTTTGGAGATCATTACAAACAATAATGATGATAATGATAAACCACGTAAACGCAACCGTTTTCAAGATATTTCTGATTTTCTTTCAATAAAATTTCAAAACCTCAAAAAATACGCCCTTTTCATAAATTACTCGTGATATTAAAACAACAATAGCTAACGATTGTTTCTCTTGTGTTTTTAGCCTTTTTAAAACACATGTATGTGCCTCTTACTTACTCTTAACAGCTCGTCGATTGAAAAAGCTTCACTTAAAGTTATAAGACAAAAATAATGAATTATGGTTGGATTTATATTTATATATACCATTTATTAGTCTCGGTCATTGATAATATTACATAAACATTATATAAACTATTGATTGCTTTTATATATATTATGAATCCTGCCTTCTTCGTCATTCGAAAACAGTTTTACAAAAACTTCGTTTTCTGAAATTGGAACGAATGAGTGGTACTTTTGTGTACCTGCAATCGTTTTAGTCTGTCGGTAAATTTCATTCCATTCTGCTACCCCCTGTTCATACTCTTCATGTGATACATAACAAAACGGCATTTTTGTTAAACAATCATCACTTTTTTGGTTCGCCCATTCGAATAACTCTAATGCAGTTTTTATAGGGTGTTCATGTTGTACAGCAAGGCTTGCATATCTTGCCATTCGTTTTAATGTACCACCAATTGCATCGCAAGGTCCCTTACCGTGGGATGTTGCGAAAAAATGCCATTCAGCATCAATATTGTATTTCTTTTTAAACTTACAAAGGCTTGCAAAGTTCTTCCTATTTTTATATTGGGATGCTGCCCCGTCAGACATAAACGTAGCTTTCTTTACTTTAATTTTTGTTTGCAAAAAGCTTATTAGTTTTGAAATAAACACCTGCACCGCAATCGTATCATGTTTCAACACTTCTGAGATAACAATGAAACTGATATTTTTAAGTATTCCAGATTCCGTGTAATAAATGACAAAAGGGTGAATAGTGGCTTGCTCATTACTCCAATAACTACTTTGAACAGCATCTTGAAAAACAAATGAATAATTTTCAGAAAAATCACAAATTATTATTACTTCGCCGTCTTTAAGACAACTTTTATAATCTCTCAAGAAACTAGACTGCTGAGATTTGACAAAATCGTGGGATACTAATTGTTCCAACTTTTCACAAAAATAAGCAATAAATTCATCAATTGGTTTAACAAGTGTCTCTAAACTACATCTATCAGTTGAAATCCATTGCTCAAAAGATATTTCAACTAAACCACGTTTTTCTAATTTGTCTGTTAAACTACTCTCAAAATCTGAAAAGCCTGGACATCGTTCGCATTCACGGAGGTAACATTTTTTAGTTCTAGTTGATGAGCTACATAATATTTCTTCAAAACACAATTTATAATCATTCTCGAATGAATATTTTCTAAGACCATGAAGCATCAAGTTAATGTTCTCATGAATGGTGCAAACACAAATGTTATGAGAACCTGTGCTGCTAAGTAATTTGCAATGCTTTGGTCTTAGTGCTGCAAAAGAGCTAAACCCAACAGCATTTTGATGCATCTCTTGAAATTTAATGAAAGCTTCTCTTAATGAACAAACTAAAAGGCGCTTTTGAATATGAACCCTCTTACCTTCACTCCTCACTGAAACGTAGTCGTTCATACCAGGGGTTGCTCGTGTAATCTCATCACTGTCGTAAAATTGCAAAATTTGGTTTTTATTTCCGGGTTCAGACCGTGTCCCAGCTTTTCGTTAGGGGCAGCTAAAACACCTTCGTGCTTTGCAAGGAATTTAGCTTGTGATACGATGTACTTGTTTGTTATTCCAAATTCTGCCATTACTCTTTGATTTGTCCAAGATTGTGGTAAAACCGAAAGTATCCTTACTTGATCGTCCCTCGAAGTTTCTGGATCAGCATACCGGTCCTTTAGCTGCGCGATTATTTCGTCATATTCGGCTGCTTTCACTTTCAATTGTTCCAGGTCATCCTCCTCCGCTTGATCCCCAAATAAGTGTGTCCGAATGCCGTTTGAAACATCTTTGAACTTTTTGCGGGCATAATTTACGTTCAGGAACTTTTTAGCCGATATTGGCGAAACGTTGATTCCAGCTACGCCCTTGTTAAATAGCTCAATATTATGGCGCCTTGAATAATCTTGCACACTGCTATCAGATGGCACTGACATTAATGATATTGCCGATGGCGTTTCCTCGAGACCATACAAGTCTACTTGCCGTGATGTAGATGGTTGTGGATCCATAATGTTAGTAATTGATGGTTTCTCACTAGGCTCCGAAATTGCAGCATGGGATTGTTCCGTTCTATTTAAATGCAAACGACAATTATCACAAATCATCAAAGAAGTGTCCAAATGTGTTTTGCCCATAAACTTGAGTTTTTTGACATTTTGTTCGGTTAATTTACGAAGGTTTTTTGAGCACCGTTTAGTGGGAAACGGCATACAACACTTCTTCATGTTAAACTCCATTTTCAGTTCACTCAGATAGATTTTACTGATGAATGCGACTATGTATGAGCATATATATTGGCTGTGGTACCTTTGGAAATGCAGGTATAAAACATCTCTGGTAGTTTACAGGCAGCGTACATTAGCTGTTTTTTTTATGAGAAGATATACCTGACATACGTTATAGCTGCTATTTGTCTACCTACCTTAAACAATATGTGTTACTTTCATCGCTACATCACCGAACTGTTCGGAGTGTAGTTTTCACACACTACACCCGACCTCTAACATCGTTGGAGCTTGGCAAAATAGTCAGCAGTTCGATTAATATGCTTCTTCTATATGACCCTCCGCATAATTTCATCATCTGTCCATTTCACACTTGTCGCCCCTGCGACATCTATCTCGCTGTTACTTTCATCGCTTTAGCAAATTCGCTCCCTTCATTCTCTGAGCGGCCCGACCGATACAGCCATAAAACAATTATAAATATATTGATTGCAATATTAAAACAATAGTGCTATTTATCTTGTTCTTTTCAAATGAGTCTTCTTATCATCCTGATATCAAAAGAAAAGAGGACATTAGAGTAATGTGAACGTTATAATATGAAGATCTTGGAAAATTTATCATTTGTGGTGGAAATCTCGATTAACTTAAGAAAAGAGCGAATTTTCTGAGGTTTTTTCATTCTATTGAAATAAAATCCGAAAAATCTCGAAAACGGTTGCGTTCAAGTGATTTATCATTATAATCATTATTGTTTTTTAAGATCTCCAAAATCGTATTGTATAATTAATTTTCATTTATAATAATGAATAACCAAAATTTGAAATATGCACCAAAGTTCGCTCTTCGGAAAACTTTTTATTATAAGAGCGTCCATCCTAGAGTTTTTTTCAAAACGTGTCTTTTTTCTCAAATTTCCACAAAACAAATTTGAAAAATATTAAAAATATGTTTTTTTTATATTTGATTTTTAGTATTTATTTTCGATTTTTCTTTATGAAAAAAATTTTTTTTCAGTGTACATTTTTTTTACAAAGCCTTTTTAGTTCTCTACAACTCCCCCATATAAAGTTTTTCTCCAAATGTAATGGTTTTTGAACTACGATTTTTCAAGTAAAATGTTGGAAAAAAACATACACCCATCTCAAAAGTTACTCTTGAATCCAAATAATCTTAACACCAGTGGATTTTTTTTTTCAACATACCGAAGACGTGTACCAAGTTTCATCAAAATCGAAGATAGTTGAGTTTGGTGACCGACCGATTTGGCGTGGAATCAGTCAATGGTTCTTCTTTCTGTGTAGAAGCATTTCATAGACAAAACATATATTTTCAAACTACGCCGTATCCTGTCAGTTTAACGTAATTTTCTCTTGCATTATAATCATTGATTTACTTCTTGTGCATAATGTAGCACTGAGTTGTTCAAGCATCATCCATTCCCGACTAATAATGGATTCCTTCCAGACGGAGAAGTAGTCTCGAATCATCATAAGCACCTTCTTCCGCCTCAAAAACTCTGCATTTAAGTTTTCATGACAATATGGATAATTCTCATATTTGGTTTTAATTTGTGTTTAATTTAGATGAGAGCCCCTCCTCCCAGATGAAGAAGAGATCTCAAACCACCGTAGAATCATTTAACTCAGAGACCGAAATTTTCGCCTACTTGAGAACAAGCATGGGAAAAATCGGTTCACTTAGCGCTAATTTTTACTCACACGCAGAAACATTCAGAAGTGAGCGCTACCACGTTTAAATTATTCCGATTCTGTTCATTAGTATTCTGCTTTCATTCTATTCGTAGGAAACAGAATTGAGAAAAACTGGCAGCTGATCGTACAGCGAATGAATTGGACGGTAGCAGTGTGGACGTTTTCTCATTGCCTATTTTTTACACATTTTTTAACGATTGCATTCAGTTGGATTCAGCTGAGCGAGATTTATTGAATCACACTCATTTCTTCAAATATTACCTTAAACATTATTTAACATTTCAAATAAAGATCTTACATGATGTTTAGCATTCTAATGCAACATAAAAAAACATAAAGCGTCATTTTAAACCGTATCTCTGCACTGATTCTTCCAGCTGATTGCATTTACTGAGTCAAAATATTCTCATTCGATGTATTCAAATCGCTTGCGTTCAGTGCCATCGCATTCATTCAATATAACGTCTAGGTGAAATTTTTTTTCGCATGATTCTGTTTTGCTCTCACACTCGTTCAGTATTCTGTTAGCAACCGAGGGTTGCTATTTTAAATCGGTGGTGCTCATGTGAGTGAATGAGTTTTCCCATGCTTGCTTGAGAAGAGGAACGTCCTTTTTCACCCGCTTGGAGAAACATATGAGAATGTGAGAAGCGAGAGGCGCTTACAGCAGTTTTCGCGAGACAAGCAACAGCGATTTATAATTTTCGGAGAGCATGAGTAGCTGATAAATCGTTCTTTTCTCAGTGAATCCTAGATGCTGATAATTATTTTTCACTTACTCTTTGACACCTGAAAATGCACCAGTCTTCATGCTTGTTTTATTCTGACATTATAATTCGAGAAAAAGCCAATTTTTCTTCATGTTGTGACTCCTCGTTTTTTGCTTCTCGTATACGATCTTGGTAGCATCCCGACCAAAAGGAAACAACAAAATTATATCAAGTTTTGTTATTGAGTTACGTTTCTTTTTATAACAGAGATTGTTAGAATTTAGATCGCGGATGTTGTTTAAATAACAGAAATTGTTACAAAAAATACTCAAGGGATAACAAAATTAAAGTAAAGTAAGATAAAGATATAAAATAAACAAAACCAACCTTGTAACAGTTTTGTTACGATGTAGCAAAATCCTATCAACAAATGTTATAATTAATTTATTTCTTAGCGTTATTCAGACGAAAAGGTCTTTAACACATTTATATCATAATCAGTTAGTCATAAGAAGGTTTGTTATAATTTTTTTTATTTTTATGTTATACCCTTCTGGTCGGGATGTTTTCAGTGAAAAATGTGACATGAGAAAATATTTTCGTTGAATTTTGTAGAGAGATATTTTCGCATATACAAGAGAGAGGACAATGAATTATCGGCGAAAGAGGAGAGATGAAAATGTGAACGGTTCGCTACTCATCGACAACCTGCTTGAGAGAGAGCATGGTTTTCCTCCAGCTGAGTCAGAATTTTGATCTTCGATTTGCTTGATTAGTTCTCGAATTAGGCCGGCGTCGGTGGTGTAGTGGTAAGCGTGACTGCTTCTTGGCACCCCAGTGGGTCTGGGTTCAATGGGTCGACCTCGGTGGTTTTTCTGAGGCGAAAACATCTAGTCACGTCTTTCTTCGGAAGGGAAGTAAAGCCGTTGGTCCCGTTGGTGGAGTCGTCTCCCTGGCGTCGGTGATTATCACCATGTGAGGAAATAGGCCGACGGAAAATAAATAAATAAAAAAAAAAGTTCTCGAATTATAAACAAAAAACCTGTTTCATTTATATGAGGGACATCTCTCTCTAATAGGGGAGGGGTCTCAAAATTCTATTGAAATATTTCTTGTCTCCCAAAACCTTCACATGCTAAATTTGGTTCTATTTGCTAGGATAGTTCACGAGTTAGTTTCAGTTTCATTTGTATGAGAGCCCCTTCCCATCTTCTAGAAAAGGGAGGGGTCTCGAACCACCAAAGAAAAAAAATATGCCGCCAGAAAATCCCACAAGCCAAATTTGGTTCCAATTGCTTGATACGTTCTTGAGTTATACAGAAACTTCTGTTTCACATGCGTGAAAGCCTCCCGACCAGAAGTGCATAACATGAAAATAACAAAATTATAACAAACCTTTTTACAACTAACTGATTATGATATAAATTTGTTAAAAAAGTTTTCACCTGATGGAGTTTAGAACATACCTACAACAAATTAAGATATAATGCCCCGCGAGGCACAGTTTGCGTAAAGAAATAAATTAATTCTAACATTAGCTGATATGATTTTGCTACATCATAACAAAACTGTTATAAATTTTTTTTCGTTTATGTTATATCTTTATCATAGTTTGCTATAATTTTGTCACCTCTTGAGGACTTTTTGTTACAATTTCTGTTATTTTAACTACATCCGCGATGTAAATTGCAACATCCTCTGTTCTAAAAACAGTGTAACTGATTAAAAAGACTTGAAATAATGTTGTTGTTTCCTTTTGGTGGGGCTCCCCTCTCAGAGAAGAAGAGGTTTTAAATTGCCATAGAAACATTTTTTGTCCCCAAAATGTCCCACATGCTAAATTTGTTTTTTTTGGCTACATTAGTTCTTAAGTTATGCAGAAATTTGCGTAATATTTGTACAGGCTCACCTTTCCAGAGAAGGGAGGGGTCTCAAACTGTCATTAGGCTATAAAAGAGAAGAAAAATTAGTATTTTCTATTTAATTCTAACTACTTTTGCTTATCTTGACAGATACGCGTATTTCGTCTACAATGTGCAGACTTCTTCAGTGTCTCGAACAGACAGTCAGACAGACAGACAGACAGACAGACAGGCACAGATTTGCAACATTGGCTTCGTACGATGCCAGATCCGCTCAAATCTGAATGTCTGCTTCGTCAAGCAGGTAAAAGCTCGTTGATTTTTTTTCGTTTTCTTATTGATTTACATTTTTGAATTACGGAAGAATGGCAGCAGGTACATCTAGAGGCAACTTCCGGAAGGCATTTCGTACTATAAATTTCCCCGTTCATGGCCATTCCGGAAAGAAGAGCGGCTTTGACATCCCCGCCGCAGCAGCACCTTCTTGGGAAACTTGGTGTGTGAAATGAAGTTCACCTCGGAGCTCACTTCCTTCGTGGGGGAAGTAAAATACAAAGTGCTCTGCCAGTCGTTGCCATCCAGGGTGAGAGGTATCGTCGTCCATCACCACCACCACATCGCAATTAGCCAGGAAAATCGAGTTGTCCATCTTATTCAGCCGCTGCTGTTGCGTCATTGCCTGCAGCTCCGAAACCAGTGTAAGCGACTTTCGTTTCCTGACATGTATATTCATGTTCGCCAGGTACTTTTTTCACTGTTTGGCCAAGCGCACGCAGCGATGTAGCCACTTTTCGCTCGGTCTTCCTCTTTAGCAACCTTCCTGTCGGCTCGTTGGCCGTCCGGAACCGGACTTTCTTTCGGTGCTCTGATTGTTGTCTAATAGTGCCAAGATGTTGTAGATGCCGGAACGGGCGTATTCGGCGTCCACAAAGCGCCGCACGATATCCGTTTTCGACTTCTGAACGGAGTTGTTTCACTGTATTTGCCATCACTGATAGAGTTCGACTGATAGAGCTTTCAAATATTGTCTGCTGACTCATGGGTTTCTATGATTGATGCTGCATGTGTTCGTCAGTGCGAGTGAAGGTAAACCCATGCAAAATCAGCGATTTTTGTCTATTTTTTAATGCAAACATTAGGTTCAATAGTTCTATATTATCAGCATATCACTTTATGAATTAACCTCATTTTAGGTGAGTCGATCTTCAAGAGCGTGTTGCAAGTGAGTTATCGATTGATTGGTTGTGTACAGCGTTGCCAAGTATATTTTTAATAAGTCAGCAAGTATATGAAAAAAAAATCAGGATAAAATCAGGATTGATATTATCTGTATAAAAATGTTTATTTAAAAACGCCTCAATTACATATTTTTATCTCTTTCTGTTTTATACGTCGAATAATTGTATTTTGAAGTAATGTTATCTGAAAATTTAACGGTTTCTGCGTCTTCTTTGTTCAGCTCAACATAGTTCTTCGTGGATAATATACCTCTCATTGTATCTTGTCCCAATCTATTTCTTATCTTCGTTTTGTTTAAATTTAATTGAGAGAACAATCGTTCCACTGATGCTGACGAGTGTGGTAGGATTAATAAACACGGTATGAATTCTCGCAGAAGTGAGAAAGCCAAAGTGCCTCCTGATCTTCTGATCGACAATATGTAACCCCAAAACTTTAGAACATCCGTTGAGTCAATCATGGAAAAATCAACGTTTAAAATTCCTCTAAATTCATCGTCCATGCTTTGAAGGGATTCTGTTCGTGTTAAGTTAGAGAAACATTGCAAGAGAGGAAGAATTGATGCATGTTTTCTCACTTTTACATTATTAGGATCGATGATCGTCATATTCATCAAAACAACATCGTTAAAGTTAATTCTGCTTCGAATCTGATGAGCAAGAGTAATGTAAAACCTAATTACATTAACTTTAAAGTCAAAAATTTGATCCTGATTTAATTTACCTTCTGATACATATTCCTTAATTAATACACTAGCAGCTACTCCTACCTAAACATCTTCCTCACTTAGGTAATTCTGATCCTCAAACTTAACCTAAGTTAAATTTCGCAAATTCGTTAGACATTCCGGTTTCATAAAATTATCCAATATTGTTTTAAAAAGCCTTGAAACATTTGAATATATTGAATACAATTCAGGATGTTCACTCTGAAAGAGCTTATTCAAACGATTCACACAGGGTAGAATGTATGACAAAAACGTCGAATACAATTTCGTATCCGGTCTATTTAGTGCTTCGTAAATTGAACTAACTTTAGCTTTCCCGACACGATCAACATTCATTGCGAAACCAAAATAAATCCTGAGGTTCAAATCGATCTAGTACTCGTTGAACTACACCTTCCAACGATAACCAACGCGTGGCACTTGGGTGGAGCATTTTTAATGGTCTTAGTTATAGTAACGATTGTACGTCGTTAAATTTACTCGTGCGCATAGAACTACAGCTTCAATAATTATAAATGTCCCGACAAAGTTGCTCCACATAATCAGGTATATGCTTGCATGCATAGGAGGAGCACAATGCCATGTTGCGACAAACGCATTTCAGTACAAAAAGTGAGGGACAGTCGTGTTTCAGTAAAGCAGCTAGAGACAGATTTTCCCCCGTCATGTTTTTTGCACCGTCAGCTCCGTAGCCTAACATATTACTCGCATATGGAATTTTGTCCTTATTAAATGAAGCTATAACTAACGAACGCAGGGTCCTAGAGTCCGTTTCCACCACTTAGATTAAGTTGTAAAAACAATCTTTGATCGTCAATGAGTCGCCGTCCCAGAAGTAAGTTCTGGTGATTAACGCTAGGGACTTCTTACAACTTTTGTCTGTAGACTCGTCTACAATCAAGCTAAATTTGGACGTTTGCAGATGCACTACTGACTCTTCATGAAAACCTTCACCGAGAACATTCGAAAGTATAGAGGTAACTTTTGTTCGTCCTAGTTTTATTCCCTTCGCAATTGCTGAATCCGGACACAGGTGTCGTATTAGAACTGCAAATCCCTCGATTTCCGCTGCGGATTTATTGTGCGTCGCGCCCCAAGCGCACAGTTGCAACTCAGCATTACGTACCTTTCTGTTGAAACTTTTATCCGTGAACGTCTCTATGCTCTGGGTAGGTTCAGCAAGATTTTTTTCATTTTGCTGATGCTTCTGAAACCCAGCATGCTTCTGTAAATCCTTGATACCAGCGGAAACTTTAATATCCTTCTTGCAAATTCGACAGAATCCGGCAAAACAGTCAGTGCTAGGAGACAGCCAAGAAAGCTGTTGCTCCCAATCTCTTGAATATTTTTGAGCAGCCTTTTTTGGTTTCTTTGTGGGGGACTTAACAGGGTCATTCTAACAAAATATAGATGAAAATAAGGATTAAAAACTAGAGTTTTTACGTTCACAATCCATCACGCTTACAATACTGAAAGGTCCTGCTGGAGCATTCTCCGTGTCCACGGCATCATTTTCGTCATCAGCGTCATCGTTATGCTGGGAATATTCCTGGGAATTATCTGTGAAAATTTTATTAATAGTGTGGTTAATATTGGTAATCGAAATCTTTCAAAATAGTATAATACATACAATTCTCGAGTAATTCATGATAAGGGCCTAAAAGCCATTTGTAAACAATGATTTTAAACGTTGATCTCTCACGAATCCCGAAAATCCTACTATATACAGCTACTCCATATGGTAGAACTAACATTTTTCTACCATATGCTGCTTTTATTTCACGAGAGTGATTCAAGATTCAAGAGAAATCGACATTTAAAGTCATTGTTTACAAATGGCTTTTAGGCCCTTAATATGAATTACTCGAGCATTTCTCTTGAAGTAATTCAACAAGCTTCCGCTCATAGAAGGCGTTCCTCGGTTTTGGACATATTCACAATATTATAATATTGATTTGCTTCGCAATATTAATAAAAAGATACCGGATCGATTCAACGGCGTAACCAACTTTTTAGCAAATTAATGAACAGCTTCTTCATTCAGCGCTTCAGACAGACACAATCTAAAAGAAGAGAAGTCATTCTATAAGCTCCGAGACGAAACGAGAAAACTGTAGGTCCGTATAGTTAAATTTTTCGATCCACATTGAACTAACCGTTTGAGCCCTGCGAGAGAGTGGGATGAAAAATTATAAAATTAAAGCGCGAAGTTGAAGATATCTTGTATCATTTCGTTTTATGAGCGGGACAGCATATATCCATGGAATGGTTTTTGACAATGAGCCTGTGCACGCTGCTATAATTGCTTTGTCTTTTTCACTTTTACTGTGAGCCTTGTTATGGTGTGGACAGGCTCATTCATTCCATTCCAGAGTAGCCGACTTGCAAACACCTTGGCAGGGAGTCCAGATCATTCGTTTGAGATAAAATGAATTTGAATGGATACAAATTATGATAATCAGGAAAAATCAGGATTTGTTTAACAAAATCTGGAAAACGTTGGTGCTTCTCAGAATTTCAGGTAAAATGCTAAAAAGTCTGGAAAATCCTGAAAAATCAGAAACATTGGCATCGCTGGTTGTGTAGAAAGAGCATTCATAAATTTTTGACGATGTTTGATTTTGATATGCGATACTGCAGTTTGATTTTTAGTTTGCATTTGAGTCTTTATATTAAATTAGTTGAAATTTATTCAATTTTTTTTTACTGACAGAGCTTTGGATGTAAATTGTCAAAATAAAAAAAATAAGATCGATCTCTTCTCGTAACTGGTGTTCCACAGGGTGAAATTTATCGGCCAATCTTGTATAATATTTTCACTTCCTGTCTCCCTGATTGGCTAAAGGGTTGTCATAAAGCTTGTTTCGCTTAATGCTTCCAAAAGCAAATTCGATGAAAATCATCGAGATCAGTTTCAACATTCACATAAGGAAATTTGGAAATAGGTAGTATTCAGATAATCTGGCCCATTAAATATCTCTCTGACTATGTTGAAATTTTAAATAACGAAGATCTGTCAATCCTTAAGTATCTCTTATTGATTGATGACCATGCAAATGTTAAAAATGAAAAATGTTCGTAATCAGGAAAAAAATGCTTAAAGCTGTAGTGCCATCAAATGCAGTTGAACGTAAAATTGAACACAATGAGTTAATATCATTTCAATTTGGTTTTCTGTCAGTACCCAGTCGTCTGATTGAAAGTTGTCGACTCTTGTCACCTAAAATTATCTCTTCAGAACGGCTTTTGTCATCGGATTCATCCAAAGTAACTATATTCTCAGCTCAAGCGCCATCCAGAATCCAGATCCAGATCCAGATACATTCAGCATGGTCTTGATATGTAGCTGTGATTTAACCAACTAAACTAAAAGCCCTAGCTACACACAACGTATACTTTTTGTTTGATTTAGGTTGTTCATAGTAAAAGCTTTTAGCAATGTGTGTGAAAAAGTTGACCACACATTATCTAAATGTCATTAGAGTGATTTGAACAGACATTAGGAACCAATATAATGACGTGAATGAGACACAATTCAATCAATAATAGTGACTTAGTGACCCATTAACGAGGCTCTTTTTCGCTTGGTCAGTACTGAAGATGATCATTTGATATGATCAATAAATTTTCAAAACAAGGACTTCCCTAGAATATGATCATAAATCCAAATTAACTACCTTTAAAGTAAATCCAGAAGAATTTGTTGAGAGCCAGTGCATAGCCCCAATAGGGACGATATAAATCCAAATATGAAACACGGGCATGCCCAAATTACCATCCATTATCAGCCGTATCGATTTCCGTCATAACGATGACCGAAAACAAAGCCAACCCCGCATTTATTGTTATTATTGTTCTGGACGTTCATCGGTAATTTCGATGATCACCAGATAGCCTACCGAATCGAATCGTTAACCTCTAATCAGAAATACCAGCAGCAAAGCGCTGAGGGAATGAATGAAAGTCACGTTTGTCCTTCGCACAATTATTTTAGGATCTATGCCCTACATCAACCTGCTCCCTGCCCGAACTTACGAGTTGATTACCGCATGATTATAATATGTCCCACTGTGATTCAGTTGCAGCACGAGCACGATTTCGAAAATTGTTTTACAAGTACCCGATCGATTTCGGGGACTCCGCGCGGAGTTGGGTTGATTGTTTGCTTTCATCCTCGATGACGGCGGCGGACGATGCGCTGTTGGGAATTAAAATCAATTAAGCCGGAGTAAGCATTTCGCGTGGTAGCCCAAAGAGACCTTGACAAATATACATATGCATACCAGCGCGGTGGAAAGTGGAACGTGCGGCCTGAATTCATATTGGAATTGATATTAATTACCTCCGAGGCTGCGACGACGACGACGACGACGACGACGACGACGTTGATGATGAGGGCGATAATTGTTATGAGGACAGTTGGGCAGGCCGGTTGATTGCTGGATGATGGTAATCACAGTGGCTAATTAATACGAATTGAAATGATGTGCTGTACTCCATCGCCTAATTGAGCTTTGATCTTCTTCTTCTCGATGAGGTAGAAGTTTGTTTTCGAAGGAAGTTCTGCTCAAATATTTCACGGCTTTCAATCTTAAAATTTCTGTTGACGACTCTA
>JASCZW010009526.1:0-41866 GCA_034211315.2 Aedes japonicus | reverse complement strand
GGTTGGCACACGTTCTCCAACAGATTTAGTATAAAACTGCGGCCCCGGTAGCGTTCTTGAATCTTCTTTAACGTATGTTTCGTCATCCATTAAAATGCACTGGTCGACATTGTCCAAAATGCAGCTGTACAGCTTTCGAGCCCTGGTTTTGGCACGAGACTTTTGTTCCGGAGTTTGTTTGGGCACTTTCTGCTTTTTGTACGTCTTCAAGTCATTCCTGCGCTTGATTCGTTGAATCATTCCGATGCTGGTCCTGAACTTCTTGGCTAGATCGCGAGTAGAGGCAGATTTGTTCCGTTGAATATAATCCACAACTTTTTGGTCCAAATCGGGGTTGCTGGAGCCGGGTTTCCGGCCACTTCTGGTAAATCCTTGAGGGAGCACTCCTTACCAAACTTTTCGATGATGCGTTTTACACTTGCCGGGTGAACATTTACTCTTTTCGCAATCTGGTTGTAAGTAACACCTTTTCGGTGCACCAAGTGTGCAGAATTTTCTTTTAGTCTCAAATTCAATTCGCGACATTTTGAATACAACTTTATCAACGGAAATGAATGAACCGAATAATCATGTTTGACATGTAAACAAAGCAAATGGCGCTTACACGCTAAAAATATATACAGTAGTTTATGCGTAATAACGCATCGAATGTTTATAACTACTTTTCGATACACTCCTTATCACCATGAAGCAACGAGAGTTCATTTCGGATTTCAAGAGTTGAATGTCAAACCCAAATCAAACTTTACAAATCAGGAAGAATCGTGGAAACCGTAAGCCGTATTTAATGCGAAAGAGATGTTATGTATGTTTAAATAGAACTGTACAGTCTGGATAATCGGAACACTAAGGTAAATTCTATCTACCAATGGCTATAAAATGAACGCAGTTGACGTAAAACAACCTGACTGATTGACACTTTAAAATGGAAGCTCATTGCATAATAATTCAAACTTTTAGAAGTATTATAAAAAGATACCACAATGCTGGAAGTAGCCAACATAGGCACACCATTGCAATTGAGGGTTGTCTAGAAATATCATTTGATGCATGAATATTAAATATTATTCATATTCTCTTTGGTAATACTTCTTGGGGTTGATTTAGATAATACTAGTTGTCAACATAGACTAAATCAAAGGCCTAAATTTCGTTCCTAAGAATTACTGTTTGATAATTTACATATATTTTTGAAATCTAGTTACTACTGCATACGGCTTGGAGATGACTTCAGCACTGGGTGCACAATTTTTGGTTTTAATTGGAGCTTCCATTTTACGACTTTACGACTGCATAAGAAAATATCATTACGGGAAAATTGAAACACGAAATTTTGAAAAATCCTACGGTCCAATAATAAATACTTCAACTAGTACCCAAGCGGCCACCCAATGCTAGTGCCTCTAAGGTATTGGTCGTAATATATATGACGTTGGGAAAGGGTATAGTCTTGACAACCAAGCTGTCACGCAGCTCCAGCTAGATACTCATAAAAAACGGTTTTGTTTTGAGTCATCGCAAGACAATTGTTTCTAGAGATCAAAACTCATTCATTAACATAATTGAATTTATGCATTTGAAAAAAAAACTTCTAGTTAGCAATAGTTATCGTACAGTCAAAGTGAGAAGAGGATCAGAAATTCTAACAACATTTTTGCTATTGTTGTCGTTAGAAAACACAGGAAAGTAGCAACCCCATATGAGCATCTCATTCCTAAGAGAAAATAAAAATTACGATAAGCATTCCATTAGCTAGGATCTGAGATAAACTTATTACAAGTTTTCATTCGATTCTTACATAAAACAAACTGTTGCCACTCTTTATATCGCACTGAAATAACGCCAAACCATAAACAGTTCCATCACTTATAATTTTCCTGAACACAAATCTTATCAAATGCGGTCGAAAATTAAAGTGCGAAGTAACAGCCTGCTAGAAACTCACCGATAAAAAAAAGTATGTTTCAAAGCATCCCTGCCAGCACTGCCTCCGCCATGAAGCTCTCTTGTACAAACGACAGGCAGGCAGGCCCTCAGGGTTGAGGTGTTTTAAAATAATTTATCACGTTTTGGCACCACACATCACATCGGCTCTTCTGCTTCTGCTATTCACTGTGCCTCTTATGCGACTTCACTCCGCACTCCACTCAGCCCACCGCCCACCCACTTACTCTTCTTTCTCCTCTTCTCACTCTCCCAAAATTGAAAAGTACATCGGAGAAGGCCGAAATAAAAAAAAAAATACGTCGTACCACGCAACATAGCATCAACGTTGGTTGTTGTTTGTGCTTGTCTGCCTGCCATCCCGCCTCAGCCCGCTCGCTGCTTGCTTGCTTGCTTGCTTTTGGAAGAAGCTTGGTTGTTGTGTATATAAACACAAAACAAGCAGAGAGTACAGATCGCAAAACATAAATCATGCTCGTTGTTTGCCTGCCTGCCTCGCCTCGCCAGCACTGCTGCACCCTCTTTCTTTCGTTTTCCTTCTTCTCGCACGCCGTTCTTTGGCCGCTGGCTGCGTTGATTGGCTGCCTCGTCCAATCGGTGCGTCGTGCTTCCATCGGGAGGGAGTACTTACTGGCAGTCGACGGGCTGCGATTGGTGCTCGGCTTGTTTGCGCAAATATTTATATAAATCTTTTACCCTCGCAGACGAGGGGGCTTTCTGACCGTTGTTTGGCATGTTTATGCGAGTAGGCTGCCTCGAAGCTCGGGGTTCGAGAATCAGTAGCTGTTTGATTTTCTCCCGACCAGAAGTGCGCGCTTGGCGGATGCTCGATTGCTCTCCGGTTGTGTGTTTGTATCAGAAGCTCGGTGTGAAGAAGCCAAAAGAGTTTTTTAATTACTCCAGTCTCGGACCACGCGCGCGTCGGAACTCTTTGTTCTGCTCGGACCATCTGATCTGGAATCTGCGTTTACGGTGGAGGATCTTGTTTGACGAAGAAAAGCAAAGCAATCAGTGACAGTGGAGGATAACAGAAGATTTAGAACAATGTTGAATTGTGCCGATCTAGTGCAGTTTGACCAGTATAGCTTACAGCTGTACAACTATGCTATGGTGGAACGTTTCCGAACTAATCAGTTTTTCAACTATGGGAATATAGTGACGGATCCGCGTACGTTATCGAGATTTTTCAAACCATCAGTGTATGTGAACAATCCCGCCGATGTCGGGCCCAGTGCTTTGCTAGCCGATGCTAGCAAACTCTCCTCGGCCCCAAAGCCACAGTACAGCTACATCGGACTGATAGCGATAGCTATCCTCACTTCTCCGGAGAAGAAACTCGTCCTTTCGGACATCTACCAGCACATTTTGGACAACTACAGTTATTTCCGTAGCCGAGGTCCAGGATGGCGAAACTCAATCCGACACAATCTGTCGTTGAACGATTGCTTTATCAAAGCGGGACGATCGGCTCACGGCAAAGGCCACTACTGGGCCGTCCATCCGGCCAACGTGGATGACTTCATGAAAGGAGACTTCGACGGAGAAAGGCTCAACGCAAGGTCCGTCGTCACATGGGGCTCACCTCGGACGATGATATCTTCGACAACAGCTCCCTAAGGCAGTTTTTCCCGGCAATTCCTGCCTCACCAGTCATGAATCCAGCCTCCTACATGCCGACTGCGACGGAACCACTGAGCCAAGCGGCCGCTGCTGCAGCAGTAGTCTGCGCCTATCCGACGACCATGGAACAACAGCATGCAATCATCAAGGGAGCTATGGAGAGTTTCTCGCGGAAGCGACAGTTTGACGTCGAATCTCTTCTGAGACCGGACGACGCGAGTTCTTCGTCCAGCCAGCATGAACAACAACCGGAAAAGAAGAGTAAACTGCTGCACACAACAACGACGATGACATCCTCCACGATGCTCCAGGAGGGTCCGACGATCGTTCTGCCACCCTCGCCCACCACAATCATCCGTTGGCTTCGTTCGGAAGCCTAGCGGTCACAGGTCTACCCAAAGTACTACCGAAGCAGACTTAGAGGTAATGAGCAGACAAGATGAAGAAGAAGAAGAAGAAGAAGTTTATAGTTGTCTAGGCGTAGTATCGTACACTCTATCGTAGCGTAGGTATAAGGAATATATTATCTTTGATCGGTTTGAGAAGGCCGATCGAATCGTTGACTGTAATCTAACTGTGACACCCAAAAACATTCTGAATTGGAAATTAAGACGAAGATAAGGGGAAGAAACCCAAGCTTAATGTGTACATTTAAAAGTCGGAGTTCGTTGATGTTTGTTTGAAAGGAAGGAGATCGAATGCAATGCAGAACAAGCTTTAATCAATCTTGATAATCCAATTATTTTAAGACAAAATGCAAATGTAAACAACAACAAAAAAAACTTCTGAAAGTTCTCTGCATAGTTTCCGAAGGTTTCTGGGAATTCAAAACCGTGTCTTTGAAACTCCTTAGAAATATTTTTTTCTGTTTTCCAAAATATTATTGAAATACACATATTTGACATAGTTGTCCTCCCAATTCTAGAGTTGTCTCACTGTTAAAACTATTCGAAAACATGATAAGTTTGTTCGTTCAATGGTGATCTTCCATTAGCGGTGACTTCGAATTATGATCAATGTCTGAAATCAGTAACTATCAAATATTTGACGCCTAGTATTCGATTTTTTCGGTTAGTATACTTCTCTTTGTTTTTGTTTCAAAATAACCGGCACAGAAGAAGTTCACTTAACTGTGTATATTTTGTGTATACATGCAATCAATATCCTACTGACCGGCAATGCTTTTATGGAAGAAATTTGTCTGCATTTCAAGCAAAACAATGCATTAGGTCCTAAGTAACAATAAGTGATTCTCTTTGTCGACTTTCTCTTTTGTTAATAGCTTGTCTATTAAACGATTAGGTGATGTTTTCAAAGTATTGAATCCCTTATCACACTTTATACTACCGTAATGTATGTTGAAAATAGTTGAACATGTTTCTACATAGCCATAGGAGCCCAAAGAGAAAGTCGACAAAAAGAGTCTCTTATTGTTACTTAGGACCTAATGCATTGTTTTGCTTGATTTCTTCGTTGATTTATATGCTATGACGATGTGCAAATATCTTTAGCCCTGGAGATTGAATGTGGCAGCTCTATTGAAAATCCAACGACCCATTTCAAGAATGCCTGTTGCATACACGTACACACTCAAAAAATAACACCGAACTCGGTTCAATTTTCTACCGAACCACATCGGTTACCAACAAGAAACCGAATAAATCGTTTATTTACTGTTTTTTCGAGTGTGTGACCCGAAATTCGGTCACTTTATCATATATTTGACAGAAAAAATTAAAGATGTACCGAACAGTACAGTAGAGCAGAAATATTCAAGAGTTCGGTACACGAAAACCGAGAAAACTCGGTAAACTCAATCGCGCATTCGCTTTATATTTTTAAAAGTCAAACACTTCTATGCCAAACATTTGAGTAGAGCGAATCTGTATTTGTAAACAAACAATTTGTCTGCTAATTTATCGGAAGTTGAATGCAATTCCTTGAATATTAATCAGCGAATAGATATAAAGCTCCTCTTCCTTAAACAGGGCTTAATTTGTATTTGTGACCTTTGTTCAAGACAAAATGACTGCGAAAGCACAGGACTGAAGCGGCTGTCATCCACGAACAAAAATTGTGAAGCCGAAAACTTGGTCCTGCGTGTGGTGCTTATTTGACAGCTCGGTTTTCTTGAAGGCTATATGCAGCAAACAGAATATTTGCGACGGAAGTTGTCGTGTTTTGTCGTTAATTTGATTCGAGAGAAAAAATCTTCCGTGTTGAATTTAGTGCAGTGGTTATCGCAACGATAGTATTTTTTCGTTGTTTATCGGCCAGGTATTATAATATTTTATCTAAATTGTTGATACAAGTAGTTCGGTAAAAAAATACTGTACCTTGCCAATCCATTGTGAACTGAGCTTAAAATATTAAAAACGTCACTAGCGCCACACCAAAAGTGCAGGCTTCAAGAACTACTGCTCTCTGCAGTCCTCTGTGCGCAAGCCATTGTTTGCAAAAGCAGATCTCGCCCTTATCTAATGTTGGTGCTAACTTCTCTTCGAGTCTATTCCGCGACGACTATGTTTACCAAAAACTCGTTTTTTTCAGCTGACTCGATAATTGTGTACTTGGTTTTTTTTGTCAGCTGAAAATGGAAAAAAATACCGAGAAGACTACAACAGAAGGATGCACATTCGTTGAAATCTTCTGTAAGTATTTGATACTAATTTTGTAATTATATTTGCAGGCATTTAGTCTGATTTTACTGCTATGAACACGTTGTAGGTTATGTCTCTGGCTTGCAAAGGCATTTCAAAACCAATTGCTAAAAATGATTTTAAAAAATGTACGGAAAATAGGAAAATGCGGGAGGATTTTTTGCATCAATAAACAATGTAAGTGACCAAACTGGTTATATTACTTTGAAATTCCAAGCTAGATTCGAAGCTTTTTCAACCACAATTCAAGTACTGCCAAAGAGAACCATGATCCGTAACTGCAACAGAAAATTCGGTTTGTTTGGTAGCATTTTAGTAAACCGATGTTCAGTTATTGCTGATTGGATTTATTTTTGTCAACCGAAATTTTCGGTAAATTTGACAGATTGTGAGAAAGTAAACATTTAACGAGAACTCGGTTGCTACATTTTGAACCGAACAGACTACCGAGCGTTCAGCAGATGAAAACTCGGTTAAAATTCAACCGAGTTCGGTATTATTTTTTAAGTGTGTACATTCCAGGGATGCCATATTCACAGACATGTCTGTAAATTTGCAGACTTTTTATTTTTATTGAAGACCTATTTAACAATGCAGACATTTAGCAGACATTTTAATTATGTTACAGACTTTTACAGACATTTGAAATATTTTTAAAATTTCAAATAAAGGTATTCTCTGAAGTTCGGATTTAAAACGTACGAGGATCTGAACAGTATCGTATATACGGTAAGAAGCTTTGTTGTAATATTTTCAAATATCGTAGGTATCATTTAAAGTAGAAATCCTTGAAGAAACGAAAGCGGTGGGCCACTTGGAGACACAATGGGCCTGGAGTCCCTACTTATGTAGTGTTCAATTCTACGCGTGTTCTAACCCATGCGAAAAATTACTGTTAAAGCGTTGGTAATATTGGTTCTTCGGTATTAAGTCACAATGAAAATGAAGGTTCACAACAATACAAATCAAATTTGAGAAATTTAGAGACTTCCTTGAAAAAAAACTTCTCCTGTGGTCAGGTAGAGACTTTTACCAAGCAGTTCATGCTATAAGAACCTTCAAACATTCATTACCGATGTTGAAGAGAATACTTACCAGAATTTCAAGACAGAACTTCCCCAAGAATCAGGAGAGGATTTATCAGAGCTTCAGCAAGAAGTGTAGGGAAGAGGACTTCTCTGAAGATTGGAATTTTTCAGAGGTTTTGGAGCTCTTCCCAGATATTCAAGGTTGAACTTCCCAGATGTTCAGAAAAAAAATATCCCCAAATTTCAGCCGGGAGCTAGCCAGGAAGGGCATTACCTATAATGTATCAAAAAATCAGGAAAAAAAATCCTCAGGATGATGCGTCATAGAAGTTGAGGAAATAACTTCTCTCAAGTTCATGAAAAACTTCCCAGAAGTTCCGGAAGAAACTTCTCGAAAGGTTAGTTGGAACTTCCTAGAAGGGTTTGGTAGCTTTTGCAAAGCTCAGAAGAGAACATTATGCATTTCAGAATAAGGATTTCTCAAAATTCTTATAAGAGAAAAAAATGAAACTTCCCAGGAGCTTTGGGGATACTTCCTGTTCAAATTACAGAACACAATTTTCCCAATAGTTCCGAAACAAACTTCCCCAAAGTTCTGGAAAAAACTTCCCAAAAGTTCTGAAGAGGACTTCTCAGAAGTCCAGGAAGAAACTTCAAGAACAAATTTAAGGGAATTTTCCTAAAAATTTTGAAATAAAATTTTCTTCGCAGTTCCTGATGGGACCAATCAGAATTATGGAAGGAATAAGCTCAGGAAAAAACTTCCCCAAATTTCAGAAAGAAACCTACTAGAGGGGGTACAACCTGAGGGTCAAGAAGGAAGGAGCAAAAATAATTAGAGAACTCCTCATAAGTTGCTAAGAGACCAAAAGTTTAGTTAGAACTACTCAGAAGTGCTAGAGAGCTTCCCTAAAGTTCCGAATCGGACATTCCAGCATTTCAGAACTTCTCGATGTTCACGATATCCCAGAAGTTATGGTAGATTCTTTTGATAAAATCAGGAAGAAACTTTCCAGAAGTGTATGGGGATCTTTCTAGTAGTTCAAGCAGGAATTTCTCAGGTATTCAGGAACAAACTTCCCCGAAGTTCAGGCAAATACTCTCCTGAAGTTCAGAAGAGATTATTTCGGCAGTTCAGAAAATAACTTATCTGAAGTTCAGGAAGAAACTTATAACAACTTAAGGAGATTTTCCAAGAAATTCTGGGAGTACTTAGCAGAAACTTTCCTCGTAGTTCAGGATAGGACTTATCAGAAGTTTAGAAAGTAACTATGTTCAGGAAAAAAATTACCAAATGTTTCTGGAAGGTGAGGTTGGGTTCTTAAATGTGAATTTTGAAGAAAATAAGTAGTGACTGCCAAGAAGTTCATGAGGAATTTTGCCTGAAGTTCAGGAGGAAACATAACTCGCTCTCTTATTTCGTCTTTTCGTTGAAAGAAGTCATATTTCCTGAAAAAAAAATTACAGACTTTTATAGACATTCCCAGACATTTCAAATTTTTATCACAGACATTTGAAAAAAATATCTGGCATCCCTGGTACATTCTGAGGGCATCATCATATACAATAAGCCTCGAATGAAATGGATATGTGAAGATTTTTCACACACAGAATCAAGAATAGACATACCCAATGCAGAAAAGCTCGTCCGGGTGCAGGGCGAAGCACTAAATAACAAAAAAAAAGGGGAAAAACTACCGACGAACAATCTATCTGAAGAAACACAGTCACAACACACTTTGAGTGGCAATCGATTAAATTCACAACGTCTTACGCATAGCACTGGCAAATTTTATAATATAACTTTTTATTCTGGTTGAATGAATGATTTTGTTTCGTTAAAACAACGCAGAAAAATCAAAACAGATTCAAAGCACGGCTTGCTGCGATCGGATCACATGTACAGTTCAAGTTCATTCGCTCAAAATGAATAATGTCATGTCATGTCAATGTAATTTGGTTAACAATCCATTTGTCTTTTAAAGTCCAAACACAATGATAACGGCAACGGCAAACGGCAAAGCCCGATCTGAGTATGTCTGCTTGTCGGAAAGAAAACAGACTAGATCCAAGGCGATTGTAATTGGACATATCGAAGTCATTTGCAGCAACTATCAAAATTGCCGTTTTCCGTTCCGTTTCCGTTATCATTGTGTTAGGGTGGTTAGCGATAACAATCAGCTAATTTGTTTTTAAATAGCAGGTATATAAAAAAAGGTTTTCTCGATAAAAAAAATCCTGCATTTGCAGGAGGAGTATTTCAAGATAGCAAAACTCTAAACTCGAACGCATACTATCGATAATAATTCACTCGCAACCCGTTCATCATTTCTACATAATCTTTTGACAAGCTGCTCAGATTTTATCAAATCTCGACAACTTATTTAAGACGACATATCTGGTTTAATAAACGAAAAGGTAAACAACAATTCAAACGCAAAGTCCACGAAAATCTTTAGCACTTCCACGTAAACTAGCTCCACCTTCACAAACGATCAAATTTTCGTCCGGGTGCTAAGAGTTTCGAGAAATTTAAGTTTGATGCTTTGTATACAAAATCAGATACATTGTTTTGAATTAGTTTTCGAGAATTATAGAAAGCTTTTGTGTTCTGATATATAATCGATCAATTTATCAGCTTCCGAAAGATGACTCCAATATTTGTTTAACTATCAGTTAATAAAAGTATCCTTTCCAGCTTGTTATTTATTGGACATTTCATACGATTTGCTTTTACAAAATCTTAGCTTATTTTGAAAATGAATACAGAAACTCAAACAAACTCTCAGACAACTCATGCTTTATAAAATTAACAAAAATATGAAAAAGCAAGCCCCGAATCTCGGTCTGGCTACCCAGGTAACCAATAAGCAGTTTCAAAGCGTCTTAACGACAGCCTATCGAGCAATTAATTCGCCTTAAATGCCGCTTTTGGCCCAATATACGGCTGCTTTACTGCAATGCTATGATAATGCTTCATTAATGCGATTTTGCATTCGAAATGCTTATTACATGCTACAAGCATTTGAAAAGCATTTGAAATTCAACTTTACAATAGATAGCATTCAAGACGCTGATATAATGCTAATATAATGCTTGTAGCATCTGAATTGAAGAATTAGGGCTGTTTTACTGCATATACTGATGCTTATTGGTTATTTGGGTAGGCTTATATGGTATGATCCTCGAATAACACACAAAAACATCTATTTCCAACGATTTATAATTATTATAAACATATTATAAACGTATTGTAAAATATGCCAAGTTCGGAGCTGTTTGGATCCCTCGTATTCTATATCCAAAGTAACTTTGCCAAAACCATCCAGGTTTAATAAGTTTTATTGAAGTTTTATTAAAACACGTAGAAATCAATTTTATATTTTTATCGCCGCAAGATGCGCCAATAGGTTTCAAATTTTAGTCAGGCTCATGCGAACCTACACAGCTTCTTTACAACGATCTTAACACATTGTCTTCTAAAATTTCTTTTATTCCTATCAGAGGTTTTATTTTGAACTTATGAACTCGTAAAATGTTGCTTTGAAATGCCGTTTTAGGACTCATTAAAATTATCTTATTATAGTAAGTTGAAAAAGCATTCTAAAACCACTTTGCCTCCAGTAAATGCATTTAACGGCAAATCAGCATTAAGGGAAGTCACGATATAATCAAATGGTTGTACAGTAGCAATTGCGAACATAAAGGGCGAACACGAATCATTGCGACACCGAAAATGTCATGCCAATTTTCTTATAATGTTTAGAATCAAACCAAAATATTAGGGTAGTTTTGTACATATATTTACTTCAAAAACCAACAGAAAAGTTAATCGATGGAGCCTTGAGTGTAAAATTGAACGCATTTTCGCTTGATGCCCTCCATCAAAGTCTTTACAGTGTCATACGGTACCAGTTTCTCAGTTTTTTTTTCCATTTTATTAACATGTCCTTCTCGTCTTTGACTGTCTTCTTGCTCTTCCGAAGTTCCCGCTTCATCATTGCCCAGTACTGCTCCACCGGGCGCAGCTCCGGACAGTTTGGCGGATTTATGTCCTTTGGAACAAAATGGACAAAATTGCCCTCATACCACTCCAGGACACTTTTAAAATAGTGGCATAATGCCAAATCTGGCCAAATAGCAGAGCTTCGTCGTGCTGCTGCAAGAACGGCAAAAGGCGCTTCTCGAGGCACTCAGATTTGTAAATCTCGCCATTTACTGTGCCCTTTGTCACGAAAGGCTCACTCCTCAGTCCGCAAGAGCAGATGGCCTGCCAAATGATATATTTGGAAGCGAACCTCGACATTTTCTTCTTCTTAAATTTGTCGTCCACATAGAACTTGCTCTTGCCGGTGAAAAACTCCAACCCGGAATTTGCTGTAAATCGGCTTTTATATACGTTTCGTCGTCCATCACACAGTAGCCATATTTTGTCAGCATCTTCTCGTAGAGCTTCCGTGCCCGAGTTTTAGCCGTTGATTGTTGCCGCTCATCGTGGTTTGGGAAGTTCTGTACCTTGTATGTATGTAGTCCAGCTCTCTTCTTTGCATTCCACAGTGGTCAAAAAGTCGATATTAACGCTCTTAATTCATAGCTTCCTAAATAGTGGACCTAGAGCAATGACGTTTTTGGCAAAGTTGCTAGATATGACAAGCTTCATATTTTGACGGCATGACTTTTGTGATCAATCCCCCTAAAAGTGAAATAAAAATTCAACTTTTTTAGGATTTTGAGATAGAGATATGATGTCTTCAGCAAAATTGTAGCGAAAATCAATACAAACAACTTTGCTGAAGACAAAAAAATTTATGTTTCACCCAATTGGAGATAGAAAGCGTTTTATAAGAACTAACTTCCAAAAACACATTTTTCACTCAAACATTTTGTTTTTAATTTTAAGGACAATATAATGTTCTACAAAGTTATTTGCAACATCTAAATACAAAACTTTCTAGAACATACTATACCTGCATTATTTCAGTGGGATGAGTTATTGAGCTTTTTTTCCGTTTTTTTCGTCGTATTTTTCGAAGGCTGTATCACACTTAGGAGCAGGTAGGAGCAGATAGACTTGGCAGCATATAATAGTACATTAAATGAGCTTTCAAGTGGCGCTTAGTTTGTCCGTCCACAACCGTCTGCTGGGAAGTTATGTTCGAAACAAATTTCAATGGTTTTAGTATATTTCATTATTCAAACAGTATAAAAAAAAAGTGTACGTTCATGCACTTTGTCGGTGTTATTCATTTCGGTTGGTTTGGCTCTGAATATATAACACCTGATTAAAAACTATCAAAAAGGATATGAATTGCAATCTCCTGAAATGGTTTCTTGTATCATAAGATCCATTGATTACAAGCATTCGTGGTTTGCCCAAAAAGCATGAGAATCCATTGTCTGGCGAGGATAAGCAGCTGCTAACAAAACACGTGGTTGCAATTAAAAACGACTTCGAAAACAAATGTTTAATGAATAATTAATAATAATTAAAATGAAAATCGGGTTAATTTTAGTAACATATAATGAATAAAAATATTGACAAAAACAAAATGTACAATTATGCTAAAATTAATGAGTTTGAAGATGTGGTTACCATGACAACGCAATTTTTTATACTGTTTGAATAATGAAATATACTAAAACCATTGAAATTTGTTTCGAACATAACTTCCCAGCAGACGGTTGTGGACGGACAAACTAAGCGCCACTTGAAAGCTCATTTAATGTACTATTATATGCTGCCAAGTCTATCTGCTCCTACCTGCTCCTAAGTGTGATACAGCCTTCGAAAATTCGACAAAAAAAACGGAAAAAAGCTCAATAACTCATCCCACTGAAATAATGCAGGTATAGTATGTTCTAGAAAGTTTTGTATTTAGATGTTGCAAATAACTTTGTAGAACATTATATTCTCCTTAAATTTAAAAACAAAATGTTTTAGTGAAAAATGTGTTTTTGGAAGTTAGTTCTTATAAAACGCTTTCTATCTCCAATTGGGTGAAACATAAAATTTTTGTGTCTTCAGCAAAGTTGTTTGTATTAATTTTCGCTACAATTTTGCTGAAGACATCATATCTCTATCTCAAAATCCTAAAAAAGTTGAATTTTTATTTCACTTTTAGGGGGATTGATCACAAAAGTCATGCCGTCAAAATATGAAGCTTGTCATATCTAGCAACTTTGCCAAAAACGTCATTGCTCTAGGTCCACTATTTAGGAAGCTATGAATTAAGAGCGTTAAAATCGACTTTTTGACCACTGTGCATTCTGGACGTAGATCTGCGACATGCCGATCTTTTTAGCCAGCCTAGGCTTGAGACGTTGGGATTTGCTTTAATCATCCGCTTCACCTTTCCCTCCGTCTTTTTGTTCTCCGGTCCCTTCCAGCTTCTTCCAGCTCCTTTGTCGTGGTCCAACGTCAACCACTCCTGGAACCGCTTCAACATTCTGGAGACGGTGAATGGTGAATGTTCAACATTTTTCCCAACTGCCGGTGCGACAGGTCAGGAAATTCCAGGTGTTTGGAAAGAATTTGTTCTCTCGACTCGCGTTGGTTCACCTCCATTTTCGTTGAATCGAAAAACACGACTTCGAGTTTGACAGCATGTAAACAATACACATCAATGAGCAAGTGTGCAAAATTTGGTGGATTTTTACCCAATGGTAAAAAAGTTATGCCCTGTTGACTGTGTCGCAATAATTTCGTGTTCGCCCTTTAAATTGGCTATTTGGAGACACTGTGATTTCTTCCAATCGCCATATTGAAGTATAGGAAATCATTGAAATGTGGAAATACACCAAATTTTAAATGTAATGCAAATGAATTGTAGGTCAGAGACCAATTTAGGCATTCTTTTAGATAACTTCGTTCATCATTAAATTCATGATTAATTTATCGAATATAATTATTTTAACATTGTTTTTGTACTCATTTCGCATAATCTCATGATTTTGACTCTTATTGTTACTAGTCATAAAATTAAATGCGCATATGATTTGGAGCCAACACTAACCACGATATCGCTGTGAAGTTGGACAGCTGTGGCCATTTGCTGGATTTGATGGCAGCCAATATGTTTTATAAAGGTTTTCAAGTGGTCATAACATCTTTCACTAGAACATTTTCAAAATCTTTATGGTCTGAGAAAGGTTTTATTAATTTGTTTTCACAACCGTCTATAAAGTGCGCTACTTTGTACTCATATTGGCTTTCAAGATGTGTAGAGGTGGTGTTGGTGGACAAAAAAAACAATTTTAAACTTAGTTTTATCAACAAATCCGGGAGGAGTACTATATGGCTGGAATAAAACTAAAATTGTTACTTGGGATATCGCTCTGACTAACAGTCGATCTAAAAATACCTTTTTACTACTGTAAGTGATAAGTACTTGTTGTTAGGCAGAACGGGTTCTTTTTTCTCATAAAGATGAATTTGTTGTACAAAATTGTGGTTTCACTGCCAACGGGAAGCAAATCATAGATACTCAGAGTTTACTTTTCAACCACCGCAGTTGGCTTAGCAAAGAAGCTACAAACCTATCACGCCAAGGAGTAGTGTTCAAATCTCACGCTTGGCGTGGTTATATTTTTGTATGAGGATAAATTTTTTCCGATTTTTTTCTTTACACTTTTTGCGCTTTTAACGTCATACTTTATACTTGTTTAAGGTGAATTGCTGCTCCTTGTATTTTTTTTTTCCTATAGGATATATCTTTTATTGCTCTCTCGCAAACTCACCTCGCTATTTCAAATTTACAGATTCTGAGTTATATCAATTATAATTTTTTAGGTTATTGCTGCCGTCGAGAATGCTTCAGCATTAACCCTTAATACAAGCTGTGTTGCTTGGGTCAGATGGTGCCACTCATCCCATATTATGGCAAATTGAGGCTGTGTCCCAATTCGCGAATTAATTTTAATTTTCACTTAAACTTGGCAGATCGAAAATAATCGTTTAAATTTGCTGCTCGAGCTGACTTACTTCTGACAGACGGGAACTCAATTTTGACAGACATCTTAAGTTTGTTGAAAGTTTGTAGATCAATCACAAAGAAATTTGAATCGATTAATCAATTATTTTCCATCTGGCAAGTTTAAGTAAAATGAAAATAAATTTTCGAATTAGTACACAACATTAGAGAACAAAATAGCCTTTGCCATCATATTTGACAACCGACATTGACAGCCGTCGCTGACATTCAATGCTGTTGAACATTCAATCAATGGAGTCAGAATCACTCCTAGAAGGCCTTGATCTCATGGCAACGGAAAAAGCAATAATCTGCAACAAAATATCAAATCAGCTTGCTTAAGCAAATCATTGAAAAAATATGTTTCTTGACTTATTTGAGATAGAGGTAGCGTTATCGATTGTGGCTGGATTAGAACAGTTATAAAACAAGCTTAGCCTGTCCACGATAAATTTCGGACACCAAAATTATAGTAGCAAAACAAAAATTACACATGATTCAACAATACCGATTGTTTATTTCACAATAATAGAGTCAAATCAACATTCGAAACAGTTGAGAAATATTCGAACTATCTGTGGTACACCCGTCATCAGATTCCGTACGGTATCCTCAGATACGCCCGTCGTGACGATTCTCCATCTTCTCTTGAAAATCACTTGCTTCAAAGAGTGTCCGCTGAACTAAAGCTCAATACTTCTCTATTAGGCGAAGTTCTGAACAGTTCAGTGGATTGGATAGCACGACTTTTTTCATTGAATTGTTGCTTATCATCACTATTGGGCACCTTTTCACCTTTTACACCTTCAGTCCTTAATTTAAAGTTTCGTCTCTATCGGCACTATCAATAAGGATGTGTACGAGAAAAAAAGGTCTGCAAAAGCGGTTGCTATCATTTATCAGTAGCCATGATTCTCTAGCCCTGTTTTTCCCTGTTACTATGTGAAATCCGACCTGGAATGGAATAAGGTACAAAGGGTCGAATACGTGCCAAAAACAGCCAATCCACTAAACTGTCCAGAACTACGTCCAATAGAGAAGTACTGGGCTGTAGTTAAGCGGAAACTCTTCCAAATTAAGAAAAGAGCAAATGGTACCGATGATTTTCAGAGAAAATGGAGAATCGTCATGGCGGGCGTAACTGAGAAGACCGTATGGATCCTGATGGCGGATGTACTTCAAAAAGTTCGGGAATTTGATAGAAAGAAGGATGAACATCTTAATTAACCATTACTAATGTAGGCATAACTCTAATTTTTTTGCTGCTATTATTTTGGTGTTCAAAATTTAACGTGGACCGGCTTACTTCCTGTTTTGGACAAAGTTATGTCTGATTACGAAGCACTCGGAAAGTCAATAAGTAGTAGACGAAATACTAAATTCTGTGAAAAGATAAGAAATCATAACCCACGAGTGTTTCATAATCATATTGGACTGTACATTCCAACACAGTTACGGATCACATCATCTCTTCTGCATTTAAAAAAATACCGTTTTCGGAAGGAGCTGAAAAAAAATTAAGGAACATAAATCCGTGAAACTTGTTTACCCTAAATCTCACATTTATTGATCATTAGCTGAACCCAGTGCATGTGCTGCTACGCTTGCAACTTAATCAATGAAAATTTTAAATTGTTGCGAAACCCCTAGTGGAGCATAGCAACGCACCTCGTCACGACTTGTCAAAAGTGGAAACACCTCAAACATACCTTGACTCGACTGACAGGTTTATATGACCAGATTTATGAGTAGAGAAAGATTGAAGAACACGTGTACGGATTCTATTCCCAAATTTAATTAACTCAGTTTGATAGTGATTTAAGTGAATTATTAGTGCCTAATCATTTGAGCTTTATTCGAATAGTGCCTTAATTTGTAGGTTAGCGACAACCAAAAGCGCTATCTAGGCAGGTATAAGCCATCCAATTCGGTAGGATAAGGATCTGAATTTGCAAGGCTATATGAGAAAACATCTCCTCTGCGTCGGGAACGAATTCCCTGAATCATACGATACCTATAAACGGAAATTTCAATAGTGGTGCGCTTACGGTTGTTTTTCGGAATGAGTTTATTTCTTGATTAAGAAGGGGCTCTGAACTTCTATCATAAAATTCTTTTACCAGAGAAATACAAATTTTGTGTGTTAGTTGTCTGGATAGTTGTCATGTTTGGTTGAAATTGGTGTTTTCCTTTCCTTTCTACCCTTCCAGAAAGGCTCGAACCACTATACAAACATTTCTCGCCTTCAAAAATCTCTACATGCCAAGTTTGGTTCCATTTGCTTGATTAGTTCTCGAGCTATGCAGAAATTTGTGTTTCATTGGTATGTGAGCCCACCCTTCTAGAAAGGGGAGAAGCTTAAAAGAACAATAGAAAAAAATCCTGCCTCCAAAAACTCTCACATGCTAAATTTGGTTCCATTTACTTGATTAGTTCTCGAGTTATTTAGATTTTTGTGCTTTATTTGTATGGGAGGCCTCCACCCTTTCAGAGGAAGGAGAGGTCTCGAACAACCATAGAAAAAAATGCTGAATCCAAAATCTTAGACATGCCAATTTAGGTTCCGTTTGCTTGGTTGGTTCTCGAGTTATGTAGAAATTTGTGTTTCATTTGTCTGATAGCCCAGAGCACTCAAGGGTCTCGAACTACCATAGAAACATTATTTGCGTCTAAAAAACCCACATGCCAAATTTGATTAGTTCTCGAGTTATACAGAGATTTGTGTTTCATGTGTAGCTACCCTCCCCTCTCTCTCTCGCTCTCTCCTCTTCCAGAGGGAATAGGGGTCTCAAACCATAATAACCTTCATCAGCCCCAAAAACCCTTGCATACAAATGTTCACACCGATCGGTTCAGTAGTTTCCAAGTCTATTTATGGTCAGCCAGACAGACAGAAATTCATTTTTATATGAATAGATCTAGGGGTGAGACAGCACTACTCGGAGTTGCTCTGATGCACAGAGTAACTCGCGAGTAACGTGCGAGTAACTCAATACGGCATAAAATTGAATCAATCTCCATCGGTTCATATCGGTTGCCAGGGTTTTCAAAAACTTTGACTTCTAATTTGTTTGAAATTTTGAGGATTTCTGCTAATGAGAATTGAAGATGGAACGACGATAAGCCCGATTCCCCGAATATGAGGCTTCTAGGAATATTTAATATAGCATACGTGATACGAATAGCTTTGCTTCAGTCCAACGAGCAGGGTTGATAACGGTATGTATAGTTTGGTAATTTGCCAAACATCGATTCTAAGAAGCTTAAAGGTTAAGTCGGAGTGCAACTACCTCAGTTTAACTATAAATGAGAAGAAAAATTAGTAATCTCCATTTAATTCCAACTACCTTTGCTTATCTTCGACAGATACGCGTATTTCGTCTACAATGTGCAGACTTCTTCAGTGTCTCGTACTAATAACTCGACTGGTTAGTAGGAGTTATTAGTACGAGACACTGAAGAAGTCTGCACATTGTAGACGAAATATGCGTATCTGTCGAACATAAGCAAAGGTAGTTGGAATTAAATGGAGATTACTAATTTTTCTTCTAATTTATAGTTACAAGTATTCCACTAAACAGCTCAAACCCTCTAAGATTCAAGCTCAGTTTGTTTGTCTCTTCCCCAGCCCTTGTTCCACAGCACAATAGCAAACAGAAGGACAAGCCGAAACTGGTGGGTTTATGACTTAATTGGAGACATTAGACTAAATCCTACTCGAAAAAAACAAAGGCTTACATTAAAACTAGTAAATATGATATCAAATTGTACTAGCATATAAGATATGCGATTTGAGCGGATATGAGTTATATTCAAAATCAGAGTTAAAACGTCAAAATCAAAACATTTAAAATTACTTGAATCCAATTGTGTACAAACCAGACCTCATGTACTGGCGAGCGGTTTGTTTGATAGCTGGTATGCAAAATAAGAGAGTAAACAAATGACAGTGCTCGCTTGCTGAGCAACGTGAGTTACTCGAGCTACCTCATGAGCAACTCTGAAATTACTCGCGATAAGAAGCTGTCTTGCCCCTTGGAATAGATAGATAGATAAGCTGTCCACGTTCATTTGCGTTGTACGCGTGTAATTGTGATGGTTTCAATGTGTTCATCATAGCAGGCTGTTTGTCTGACTGTCATCTTTTCTTTGTTTACTTATTTGCACGGTCTATATTCTTCATTTTCAAAATGTCACGCATTGAAAAAGACGTGAAAATTAAGGTTTAGGACACATGGCTAACTGAAAAGGGTGTAACTATGCGACTATTGACGAAGCGCGTTGGAATTCATCACGCGAGTGTAAAATCCATCATAACCAAGTTTTGGGTTCATTGACTGAACTGCCCGGAAGATGCAGCAAATCCGAATCTTCCAACCCTAGACTGAATCAGAAAGTGGTGGCTCTAATTCGGAGAACAAATCAATATCGATACGTGATTTGGCCAACAAAGCAAGAACCAGCGTCGGAATGATTCAACGTATCAAGAAACGGACCAACCAGAAGACCTACAAGTAGCAGAAAATCGCAAAACAAAGTGCAGAACAGAAGCAACGCGCAACAACGAGGGTCCGGAGATTGTATTCGCGAGTTTTGCAGCAACCGGATGCATGTATTTTGATGGTTGACGAGAAATATCTCAAAGAGAACTCAAGAACCATTCCAGGTCCAAAATATTACACTGCCGTGTTAGGTCGATAGGTATGTAGGTCGATTCAAGTTTGGTCGAGAAGTGCTGGCATGGAAAGCAATATGTTCCTGCAGTATGAAGTCTAAAATGTTTTACAGTACCGGACAAACATTGCGGAAATCTATCGATCTGAGTGTCTGCAGAAGAGGTTGCTGCCTATATATCAGATGGTACTATTATACACTGTATTGGCCGGATTTAGCGTCAGCGCATTACGCCAAAACAACTGTCAATTGACTCACGGAAATAAGTATAGATTTTGATGAGAAAGACATCAATACGCCATCGAATGCTATTGGACGATCGAAAAGAGAGTCTTCAAAAATACGGGTAAAGCAGCTGAGAATATGCAGGAGTTCAAAAAAAAACATGGGCTAAGGCGTCCAAAAATGTGATAGAACACTTGTCCGGAACTTGGTGAAAAATGTTCGATCAAAAATTCGCAAATACGTGAAAGAATAAATTTAATTTTATCCCGTCCTCACAATGTTCAAGTCTAATCCCGTACAATAAGGAATCATCCATTTCTCGATAACTTATTCCTAACGGCGTATCTGATTTTGTAAAAAAAAAAAAAAATTTGAGAAATTGAAGTTTGAATCTTTGTTTTTTTGCTCTCTTTGTTTACAAAATCAGATACGTCGTTTTGAATAAATAATGTTGGAATAAAACTTTTTTTAAATGATTAAAATGGAAACCATGAGGATAATTTATTTTTGACCTATTTTGCAGTCCTTTTTGCAACTATTTCCCACAACTTATTTCCGCTTTGGGAACGTCCATTAACTACGTCACGCAAAAATTGACTTTTTACAACCCCCCCTCTCCCCCCTTTGTCACGTTTTTTGTATGGACCTTCAAATTTTTTTGTATGGATCGTCACGTTTTCCCAAACCCCCCCTCCACCCTTACTGCGTGACATAATTAATGAACTTTCCCTTTTCGGCAAAAATGCCTCTCATGTTGATGACCTCGTTACAAAAATCCAATTCCTATACACAATCTTTTTATTTCAGATTTTAAACAAAGACACACAGTGGAAATCAGATGTATTATGTCATTCGATTATATGCAGTTAAGTGTCTTATACTTCCTGGGACACCCTATACATTGTAGCATACTAAGCATAACAGAATTTTCTCTCATTTGTCAATGTATGAAGAATTGCGAACATTTCGAATCTCCATCTCAATCTCCTTTAAGAACAACTTCAAACGACTCCCAACTGTTGAAAAATCAGAGCACCATGATCTGAATCGTTTTAATTGTGCACTCCTTCGTACAAAATGGATAACCAATAGAGAAAACAAGATGTAACATCAAATAAATGTATGTATTTCAAACAATCCAACAACAACAACAAAAATCCAATCAACAAAGCGCAATCTCTATTATAAAACTTCCAGAAGCGTGCGTGCGTGCGTGTGTTCTTATTTCATTGTTTCCGACATTTCCCGACAAATCGCTTCCTCCTTCACCATCGGCAGTTGAACAATGGCCAAAGGACAGCACCGTCCGGAAGTGTCTCGTTAGTGAGTTTTCTCCGATTATTCCGAAAGAAGTAACCCGGGCAGGCAAATTCGATTGTCAGCCTCGGAGACGCGCGTGCAGATCGAGTGGCCATCCATCCATGCGTCCATTAAGTAGACAAGCACATCAACACAAATTGATTATCGAAGGATTGTTTGCCTGGGAAAGGTGATCCGAAATGCAACAATCAGGACCAGCATTGTTCCAAAGTGTGTAAGTTAAAACTAACAGCATATTGAATGGTGCATTGTTCCATCCTGAGCTGGGAAATGAAACTAGGGGAAGGTAGGGCCCGTTTTCCCCCCGAGGGTTGGTTTTAAGAGAAGATTAAAAAATGTATCAAATAGGATTATTACTGTACACAACTTGGTCCGCTTTTCGAGCAGAAAGATTGCCTTTAGGCTGAACTGCGGTGTATGGTTTTTGTATTGTCGACGTTTAAGAGGATTTGCTTCTGATGACGATGTTATAAGGAAAAGGTAGTGGGTTGAAATTAATTTTCTGTTGATATCACTAGCAACGGCAAAATCGCTTTCCCAGGTGGAAGGCCGAGGAAAAAAGATTCGAGACGATTAGGTCCTCCAGGAAGCCGGAAACTTGTGCTGGAAAGGTCGAGTGTAGGAAGTTGGAGGGTATGAGGGAGTGGAAGGTCGAGACCGAAGCCTGGCTGCTTGCGAAGATCGGATTCTATCAACAAGTTGGGAAAATATTATGCTCGGGATTAAGTTGATTAATTGTAATTGTTCCTGGTGTGGAAGATGTTTAAATGGAGCAATGAAAATCGTGCAGTGTAGCCGGGCTGCCAGGTTACCATGACGACATGCCGGCTGAGGTCAACCGAGATATGTGCTAATGTACTTAGTAAGCACCAGTGAGGTTGACTTATTTATTTTTGAAATATATTAAAACTATATTGAACTCTATTGAAGTTAGACGAGAACTTCTGGGACGGGATGGAATGTTTAATATCTTACTTTCCAAAAGATCTAGCGCTTCGGATAAAATATATGAATTACAAGAGCACATTTGGATTCGGGGATCCAACGTCGCTCTAAAAATATTCATTCATTGACACCTTCTTCTGTTTACTGAAGTGTTTGTTAAGTTAAAGGCGCCGATTTGGCGCAAACAGTGTAGGAAGTGGGGAGGTTTAATTTTTGAAAGGTGTTTTGAATCTCATAAGCAAGAACAAAAAATAATGCCGTTATATCGAGCGTTGTTGTATCAAGATAACGTTTTATCAAAATTTGACTGTATGTAATAAGCTATTGGGAATTCTCAAAAGTAGAGCCATCAGCAACTAATAGTTCGGTTGTTTGGCCTTTTCAACCAAATAAAAGATCACAGAGAGAATTACTTTCAACTAACTTTTTATGTTCTTTACCGAGCCATTGATCCAAAATAAAATGTTAGGTTAAAGTTGAAGTTATCTAAGGTATAAAATTGCGGCTATCCTGGCTGATCTTCATGGCTTTTTCGATTTTTGCAAGGCACTAATCTGTACTGTAAAAATGTTTCCGCTCGTTTGGTAAACATAGTTTTCGTACATAATGCACATGCATCAAAATTTGCGAGAAACTGCTTTTCATATTGCAAAATGTCATCATTACATTATTGATATTAGATATGAAATGAATTTTGTACGAACCAACTCATCATTGCTCCTCTTCTGGATCGTAGCAAGTCACGCTTTAGAAATCGCGTGTTTTTGTTTTGTTCCGTCGATTTCGCGAAAACAAACATTTTGTTCAGTATTCAATACAAAATATTCAAATCAAACATTGATTAATTGATTGGAAGTGAACCGGAAGCGGTTCCAGCGCACCTCGTGTTTCGTAGTGTATTTATGTTAACGTTTGAAAAGCTGTGATGGAACAGAACTTAATTGGAAGCCCAATCAATTGCGACGCTAGTGGCCCACCTGAGGGGGCTAAACATTGATTGAAGGTGCCTTACGACATCCTAAAGAAGATATCCCCTGCGTTGTTCATTACACACTTGGATTTTTTTTAGATAAATCTGTAAAATTTTACCGAGTTCTCAAAAATCAAATATTTATTATCGTATCGTAAGAAGGCAATATAGGTCGCAGTATTTGGAGGAGGAATTGAGCCCCAATTACGGTAAGTAGATTGTTTAAAATTGTTTCATTGTTTTTTCTTGAAGGAAGGCGGAAAACAGAAAACATGTGGAATTTATTGATGGCCAAAAGAATCACCTCCAAAAAGAGACCACGCCGGTTCGACCCACCGCAAATATTGAAAACTCTTTGAAATTTTTTTTGGAGATGGAACGGATCGTTCGACATATTTCCATTCTACGCATTGATTGACCCAACCCATTCGACATTAGCTTCGACTGTGGGAAGCATTGCTGAGGCGGTGACTCATATTCGATATGTGGGAACAGGACAAAGATCGGATTGAGTTGTACTACCACACCTATACCTCTATGCTATAGTGCAGCATTTATAATACAGTGATTTTTAACTGTAGACATCAGTATTTATTACGTTGTTCTACTTTTAGGCGCAGGCCATAATTGATGATAAAAACGAGAAATTTTATTACAAAAATTTTGGTTGATAAATCACAACTAAGATCACAGCCTTATACATGATCAGTAAAGTAATGGAGGATAATCACGAAACAGTGTAATATGAAACATAATTCTACTGAAACCGTGTCACCTTATCCATAGATAACCTGTGCCTGCCTTGGGTTAGCATCAACAGCTGTGCAGAATTTTTTACATTTTTTATCTGACCGCTAGAATCGGAAATCTTGAATGTGTGTTGTAGTCTAGATGCAGAACTTTTTAATTTTAACTCATCACAATCGCTGAAAAGTTCGGCAGCTTTGAACACTGTTGCGAAGTCTTCAGTAACATTGTCATCACATTAAACATTACCTTGGTCATTAAAAATATCAAGTTTAAAATGCTCATCATCAAAACTGTCTTGATTCTGACATGATTTCATACTGAATCACTCATGTCAATCACTGATGGTTCGTTCCAAGACCCAGAAACGTCTTTTGTGCATGTAAGTACAGTTTGATCTTGCCATTAGGAGGAACTGTACGCCATGTCAAGTCCTGCACTGGTGGTGGCTTCCTATCACGTCACATCACATTGATTAAAGTTTTATGAAAGCCACTAAAAATCATTTCGGTTTTATTATGGCAGCAAGAGGTGCCAACAGGTTTCAAATTTTAATCAGGTTGAGATGAGAACCTACACAGCTTCTTTACAACGATCTTAAAGCTAGACTTTTAAAATTCCTTTTACTCCTATCAATGGTTTTATTTTGACTTTATAAACTCATGAAATGCTGTTTTGAAATTCCGTTGTAGGACTCATTCATATTATCTTGTTATGGTCAGTTGAAAAAGCATTTTAATACCATTTTGCCTCCAGTAAATGCATTAAACGGCTAGTTGGCATTGAGAAAAGCTACCAGCTAAGATAAATTGGCTTTTTGGCAAAACCGTGATTTCTTTCAATCGCCATATTGAAATATATGAAATAATTGAAATGTGGAAAAATAAATACACCAAATTTTACATGTAATACAATTGAACTGTAGATCGAATACCAACTTCGGTATTCTTTAAGATAACATTATTGAATTCCATCAATTTTCAGGAGTTTCATGATTAATTTATCGAACATATTTATTTCAATTTTGTTTTTGTTGTTGTAAACTCGCATAATTTCCGAGGCGCATTAATTTTCGGCTCTTATCGCGCCAATCTTCACCCTAAAATGAAATGCGATTATGCGATATGATTTGGATCATGATAAGCTATAAAAAAATCAATATGTTTTGGATATTTTGCTACCAAACATAATTTCCCGCAACACTAGAACTTTTTTCTTAGCCATTATTTACTGATGAATGAATCAGAAAAGCAGAGAATCGAACAAAGCAGAACAACAAAAACCAACCACGATATCGCCGTGAAGTTTGACAGCGGTGGCCATTTGGCCCTATGCTGGTTTTGATGGCAGTCAATAGGTTTTATGAAGGTTCTCAAGTGGTCCTAACATCTTTCACTAGCACATTTTCAAAATCTTTATGGTCTTAGAAAGGTTTTATTAATTTGTTTTCACAACCGTCTATAGAGTGGGCCACTTTGTACACGTTTCGGCTTTAAAGAGCCTAGAGGAGGTGTTCGTGGACAAAACAGTTTTGAATATAGTTTCATCAAGAAAGCCGAGAGGAGTGCTATACGGCTGGGATAGAACTGAAATTGTTACTTGGGTAAGCCATATGGGGCTAGGGCTATGGCGATTGATTGAGTCCCAACAGTTCGAGGAGAAATTGAGTATAATTGAACCTTCTTATGCCTGGGACAAACATGCAACGTACAGCGTTGTACTACTTTAGTCTAGTATGTGTTTTTCAGTACTGGATTAAAGTATTTGACAGTTTGTACAACGCTGTACGTTGTATGTCTGTTCCAGGCATTAGACTAGACAATGACCAATTATTGTTCTGTACAGCAAACAGAACATTTTGCTAATCAATTCTCTCCCACTATTCATTTCCATTATGCGTTGATATCCTCCGAAGGCTGATGGATTGCCTGCTTCTTCTAGATACCAGGTAGATACTAAATCCTCCCTATCTCCAACGGTGGCATGGACGTGGCCAGGTGAGCGATCGAGAAATGTCTTCGTGGAGATTATTGCATATAAAACGTATCAGTAATTAGTAGATTCATGGTGACATGCAATGTCTTCATCGAATTATTCCTCATTGTAGCTCCATCAACGTGCTGTGCAAATGTTAATGATAAAGCTAATGCTTAACGTTTACCTTAAGAAAAATGGACAAAAAATGCCGATTTTTCAAGGGTTTACCTTCACCCGCACTGACAAAACTACCCATGCAGCATCAATCATAGTAACCCATGAATTAGCAGCCAACATTTGACACTCTATCAGTCGAACTCTAACCGTGATGGCAAAAACAGTGAAGCAACTCCGTTCAGAAGTGTGCGCGTTCGAAGAACGGCACCCCACTGCGTCGAAAACGAACTTTGTGGACGCCGGATACGCCCGTTCCGGCATCTACAACATCTTGGCACTGTTAGACAACCATCAGAGCATCGAAAGAAAGCCCGGTTCTGGACGGCCGACAACCCTGAGCGACAAGAAGCTCCAGAGGATGCTGATGAGAAAGACCGAAGCAAAAGTGGCTACATCGCTGCGTGCGCTTGGCCGGGAGGAACCAAGGAAGTGAGCTCCGATATGAAGTTCATTTCATACACCAACTTCCCCAAGAAGGTGCTGCTGTGGCTAACAATCAGCGAGAAGGGGATGTCAAAGCCGCTCTTCTTTTGCTCCGGACTGGCCGTGAACTGGGAAATTTATAGTACAAAATGCCTGCCGGAAACGTCGCTCATCAAGAAATACCATAAGGGCGAAGACGCGATGTTCTGGCCGGATCTGGCGTCAGCCCACTACTCGAAGCGATCGTTGCAGGAGATGGAGCGGCTGAATATCGACGTGATACCCAAGTCGGCGAACCCGCCCAACGTCCCCCAGCTGCGTCCCATCGAGAATCTCTGGGCCAACCTGAAGCGTAAGATCTACTGCGTAAACTAAAAATCTGCTGAAGCGTAAAACTGAGGAGGGATTGATAAATAAAACGAAGAAAGAACTCAAAAACATGCCTACCGGAATGTTTTCGTCAGCCATGGCGAATGTTCCGGTTAACTGCAGGAAAGCCGCTCGCTTGGGCGTAGAATTTTTTTGCAAGTGAGCTTAAATAATTACCTTCCATGGGAAATTTGTCATAAGCAATTATCTCTCTTAGTTTTTTTTTATTACCACCCGAAAAAAAAGTCCACTTTTATAAATGCAAACGTCATAAAAAGCTAACCAAGAAAGCCATGGGTAACGCGATGGAAGTAAGAACCTTGGCCATGAAGGAGCAGTGTGAGTCAAGTGAAGCTTAGATGACCATTTGCGTGAGAAAGGGGCCTTGTAAAATGCTTGTTGTGACGATTAAGCATCCAATTGAAGCAGCAAACAAAGCTCTGAAGATCGAAAAAAATAAAATAGGCTGGTCAGTGTGCCTGATGAGTGCTTATCAACGAACGGATGTGTGCTTCAAATGCCAAGAGTTTGGCCACATTGCACGAAACTGTAAAGGGCCGGACAGAAGCAGACTATGTAGATGATGTGGTTAAGATTGGTATACGACACAAGATTGCAGAAACCTACGGGAAAGCCTAATTTGGAATAAACGGAAGCCAAGAATCACGTGACAAGAGGCCCAAGAAATCCGGGCTACAAACTGGTGAAAACTTTTAAATCACCGTGCAAGCAACACAAATAAACCTCAACCACTGTGACACAACACAACAAATACTAAGGCAATCTGTGTCAGCCAGTTTTTCAGAGCCATACCAAATCCCATCTGGGAATAGTAATTGAATTGCAGATAAAGCGAGAACAGCGGCAATAAGGACGATGGGAATATACCCTCTTAAAAAATTGTGTACTGTGCAGATGAAGACTTCGTACTTGCCAAAATCAACGGACTCTACATCTGTAGCTGATACGCAACTCCACGATCGATGAAAGAGCAGTTCAACCAGATGTTAGCCCAGCTCATGGAAATGATAACCGATTAAAGGCCAGCCGTCATCGCCGGTGACTTCCAACGAAGTTACCGTCAGCACCTATCGCAGGGAAGCTCATGAGTTATTCATCTATGTCACAACCTGCAGCCCATGTCTGTCAGACAACATGACCAGGAGACTATGCAAGGAGTAAACCCACAGTGACCATCAAGCAATCTGGTACTGCATTGGGAACAGGATGTAGATCGAGTCATGTGGAAGGAAAACAAATGAGCGTAGGTGGACAATAGCGAGCTTCAACGAGGTCATGTTCTTAGAAGCACTAAGATTTGAGGGCATCCACATGAACCTGAGTACAGACGAGTTGACAGCAGCACTTACATGGGCGTGCGACGGAACTATGCGAAAGAATGGAAACCGAGATACAGTCGCCGCCCAGCCTACTGGTGGAACACGACGATTGCCTAGCTAATAGCTAGATGCCTCTGTACCAGGAAACGAAGCCAGAGGGCTTACAACTTGCAACGCATCGAAATGGAATACAGAGCGGCAAGAACCACTCTCAAGAAAGAAATCAAGCTTAGTAAGTAAGCCTGTCTCGAGGAGCTTTGCCACAATACCAACGTGAATCCCTGGGGAGACGCCTACAAAGTTTCCATGGGGAGATGAATGGTCTAGCTGTACCACCTGAAAGGCGACAGTGGACTGTTCCCGCCGCACGACCTGGCCACCTTCACCGTACGAAAAAAAAGCCCGATTGACCCATGCCATGAAAAGTGCAGAAGGCACCTGGGCCAAATGGAAGCGATAACAACTGGTGCTGCTGATAAAACCGGGAGCACGTCCAGAAGAACCTTCGGCATATAGGCCTATATGTCTGTTTGACTTGGTCAGAAAACTTTTGCAGAAAGTAATCCGGAACAGACTCACTACGTACACGGAGAGCGAGAATGGCCTACTGAAAAGCATATTCACTATGCCATCCGAACGGTAGCAGAAGAGGAAATACGCTGCATAGATGTGAATAAAAAATCCAATAACACTAGATGGGAAACAATCGCCCATTAGTTGCACAGCACTTGGGACCCTATCTCTGCAGAATATTGAGGAGCTATTTTCAGAACCGAACGCTCATCTACGAGGCTCTGATGAAGGAGAGCGAAGAATTACAATTACAGCGGGCATTCCTCAGCGGTCCATCCACAATCCCACGCTGTGGAATCCGATGTACAATGGAATGGTAAAGCTGAACATTTCCAGGAGTGTGAAGAATGTCGGTTTTATAAACGATGTTGTCGTTCTAGAAATCGGAGAATCATGAGAAGAGGTTGAAGTAATCTCAAACGAGGCGATTGGTACTATTGAAGACTGGTTGCTGACGAAAAAGCTGGATAAAGCTGGTGGTCGAAGAATACACCATCGAATCGAAGCGCGAGGTCAAGCACGAAGAAGTCAAACTTGATGTCCATCAAAAAGCAGATATCAGTTGCTGAACATTCAAATATTGGAGTACCGAAGAAATACTACTAGAGTTAAGAATATTCGTCCCTAAAATTGTGACTCCGTTCCGAAAATTTCTTTCACTTACATGGACGTTTAAACGACTATGATCTGAACGGGCCGGGGTTGTAGGAAAATCTATACAAACTTTGACAACTTAAAATTTGTCAAATGAACTTTTAAAAAATACATCCGCAATCCGCATCGCCGTCAAAAAAATTACTGATCTACACTCAAAAAAATCGACACGTTGTTTCTACGTGAAATTTCACCTAACATACAACTGAGCACGTAACCAAATCTTCTTCAGTAAAATCAGGTTAACATTGCGTGTCAGTGAATTCACTACGTAAAAATCACGTAACATTTTTTTTCTACGTGTATAATATAGATCTACGTAGTAATCACATTTTTCTTACATGCTTTCACGTATATATTACTGGTTTTGGCAGTGGATAAAAATTACGTGCGTTTCACGTGGAAACAACGCGTCGATTTTTTTGAGTGACCCGAAGAAAAATGCCTGTACAAAATCACACACTGGACAAAAACGAACACTATCTTTGGCAAACTTATTGTAAATTGGCTATTCTATCAGAGAAAAACTTAAAATATATGCGCTTAAGGCCTGATTTTCAACCCAGATCATCCTGAACACGAAGAAGCTCGGAACTGAGCATCAACAGTTGTAACAAATAAGCGATCGAATCGAAAAGCACATCGAATCTTTTGACAGATCAACCGACACTATAAGATAATCTGGGATGTTCTTGGTCATGCAAACAGTTCTGAAGATCAGAACTTGGGATCTACAGTTGTAACTATAGTTTTATGGCTAGAAAAAAATATGATATCTATTCAAATTTGTTCCATGGATCTTGGGTAAGGTCAACCGACAATATGATGAAATCTAGGGTGTTTTGGATCATACCAGACTGTTCATTGGTTCATAACTTACGATATACAATTAAAACTTGTAACTGATTATCGACTGAGACTTTGTGGTGTTAAGATGATTTCTTTGGCTTTCAGTCTTTATAATAATGAAAACAGACAATTTTCTATTTTCCGACGTTTCGGCGTAATATATTTTGCCTTCTTCTAGGGACTACTGTGAAAATATAATGTGTCGGTATGCTGTGTGTGTTGTTTCTTATACAATTTACTTACTAGATTTCTGTTTTTGTCTAGTAATTCCATTGAACATAACTTTTGAGGACATACAAATACAAAGAAAGTGTAAAAATAGGGTAAATAGTTTTCTCACGTACTATGGTTTTTAGATATTTGTTTGATTTATATGACCTTTCTTTGTGTTTGTATGCCCTCAAAAGTGATGTTCAATAGAATTACTAGACGTTTAAATGTAATAACAGAACATAATATGACAAAAACAGAAATCTAGTAAGTAAGTTGTATAAGAAACAACAAACACAGCATACCGACACATTATATTTTCACAGTAGTCCCTAGAAGAAGGCGAAATATGTTACGCCGGAACGTCGGAAAATAGAAAATTGTCTGTTTTCATTATTATAAAGACTGACAACCAAAGAGATACAATTAAAACTGTAGCTTTTTTCGGCTACACATATACATTACGATATGTTTTCAACCATGTTACATACATGAATACATATCGTAACTTTGTGAAGCCGAAAAAAGAAATAACAACTGAAGACCCTAAATTCTGAACTCAAAAACAGGTTGGACGACCTTAAACCTCCCAGATTATTGCATTATATCTTTTGACCTTTTAGAAGGTTCAATAAACATGGTTGAATACATATCGTAATTTTGTATAGCCGAAAAAGCTACAGTTACAATTGCAGATCCTAAGCTCTGTACTTCAGCACAGTTTGCATGACCTAGGACATCCCAGATTATCTCATTGTGTTTGTTGACCTTCCAGAAGATTCAATGATCGTGGTTGAGTACATATCGTAACTTTTTATAGCTGAAAAAATACAGTTATAACTATGTTTGGAACTATAGTGTCAGCCCATTCGACTCAGCTCGACGAGATCATGAAATGCCTGTTTGTGTTGGTGTGTATATCTGTCTGCGTTTGTGTATGGTTGTGATGAAATAAAGTTAGCCATGTTTTTGAGCAACAACTCCTCCGAATTGAGCGCTACAATCATCAAATGAAAGGTATCACGGTCACATTGAACACTATTGAATGGTTATAAAATCGGATATTTCGTTTCGGAGATATTGCCGGAAAAAGTTCTGAAAATGCACGGATTTTGGAAATTAATTTATGTTTCTCAGCAACCACTTAACTGCATTGAGCGTCAAATGAGAGGTATCATTGTCTTATTGAATGCTATTGAATTGTTTTGGACTCGGATATCTGGTTCTGGAGATATGGCCGAAACCCTTTCCAAAAATACTCGTAGATTGCGGATTTTGATAATTAACCCCTGTTTCTCAGCAACTACAGGTCTATTTTGTGTGCAACGACCATCAAAAGATATTGTAGCCCCATAAAACTTTAGTAAATGTACGGAAAAGGGCCGGATGAAGTTCCAAAAAACGCGGATTTTAAAAACTTATCCGTATATCTTGGTAACCACTTGACATAATTAAACACAAATACTGTCAAATGAAAGGGATTGGGGCTTCATAGAGCCTATTTAATATTTCTGGAACAAGAGAACCAGTTCTGGAGATATGATAGGAGAACATTCCGGAAAACTTAGATTTTAAGAACTATATCGACTATCTTGGTAACATCTAGACTGAATTGGCCGCAACAAACGCCAAATGGTAAGTATAATGGTCCGATAGAACCCTATTCAAAGGTTTTGGAACAATTCTGGAGATATGTTTTGCCAAATTTTCGGGACGCATGGATTTCATTGAATTAGGAATTGAACTCAAAAGTCGTCAAAAGCAAGGTATTATCGACCAATAGTTGACTACTAACATTAAGTAGTAATGGTATCGGTCATCCGAATTGAATTCAACTATCACCAAATGGAAAAAAAATGTTGAGGTCTAGACATATTCCGGGTATCCAGGGAAGTCATTAGAAATAAACAAATAAGTAATAACATTTGCATTAAAAAATTAACTTTTTTCGGATGGTGATAAAAAAAAAGTAATTTCACATGGAAGGAAATTATTAAGGCTTGCTTGCAACAAAATTTCTACGCCCTTGCGAGCGCCCTTCCGGCAGTTAACCCGAACATTCGCAATGGCGGACTAGAACATGCGTGTAGGCATGTTTTTGAGTTCTTTCTTCGTTTTATTTATCAATCGCTCCTCAGTTTTCGCGACAAAATTGTTGGAGTAGATCTTACGCTTCAGGTTGGCCCAGAGATTCTCGATGGGACGCAGCTGGGGGACGTTGGGCGGGTTCGCCGACTTGGGTACCACATCGATATTCAGCCGCTCCATCTCCTCCAACGATCGCTTCGAGTAATGGGCCGACGCCAGATCCGGCCAGAACACCCCGTCATCGCCCTTATGCTATTTCTTGATGAACGACGGAACTTCCGGTAGGCATTTCGTACTATAAATTTCCCTGTTCAAAGCCAGTCCAGAGCGAAAGAAGAGCGGCTTTGACATCTCTTTCTCGCTGATTGTCAGCCACAGCAGCATCTTCCTTCGTGATGGAAGTAAATACGAATTGTCCTGCCAGTCGTTGCCATCCAGGGTGAGATAGGTCTTGTCATCCATAACCACCGTCACGTCACGATTCGCAGGGATAATTGAGTTGACCGTCTTATTCAGCCGCTGCCGCTGCTCCGACACCAGTGAAAATGCATGATCATGTTCGCCAGGTACGTTTTCACTGTTTGGCCGGATGAACCGACCTCCCGGCCAAGCGCACGCAGCGATGTAGCCATTTTTCCCTCGATCTTCCTCTTCAGCATCTTTTGAAGCTTCTTGTCGCTCAGGGTCGTCAGCCGTCCGGAACGGGGCTTTTTTTCGATGCTCTGATTGTTGTCTAATAGTGCCAAGATGTTGTAGATGCCGGAACGGGCGTATCCGGCGTCCACAAAGTGCCGCACGATGTCCGTTTCCAACGGGGGGGAGCCGTTCTTTGAACGCGCACACTTATGAACGGAGTTGCTTCACTGTTTTTGCCATCACGGTTAGAGTTCGACTGATAGAGCTGTCAAATTTTGTCTGCTGACTCATGAGTTACTATGATTGATGCTGCATGGGTAGTTTTGTCAGTGTGGATAAAGGTAAACCCATGGAAAATCGGCAATTTTTGTTGATATTTTTGCAAATGCAAATGTTTCAATGTGAGATCTGACCCATCTTATGTATTATATATTTTTTATAAATGTTCGATGCTGTATTCAGGAGAAAACAAATGGTTTTGGGCACATGATACCAGTGGTCCTGGGCACTCAGTGTGACTACCATTGATCTTGTTATGGAATCCTCATGTGATTTGAGGCGTCGCAGGATAGATTTGAAACGCTTTTGATAGTAAAGGGTGTCCACGATGAAATTTCCACACACAAAATTGATTCGCAAAATTCGAGTTTTCATCCGATTGCCATCAAATTTTCAGGGATTGAGAAATAACTATTAAACTTCATTTTACCATTTTACTCGTATTTTATTTACAGTCCATACGCAAATGCCCGCACCTTGGCCTTAACCCCGGCCATAAGATTCTGCACAACCTGTGAATCAACCGTTTTTTGCATGTAAACCCATACTTTCTTCAGTTCCTCGACTGTCTTCACTACCTTAGGTCGTTTAAGAAGGTGCTGCTTCATAATCGCCCAGTACTTCTCGATGGGGCGGAGCTCCGGAGGGTTGGGAGGGTTGAACATTTTCGGCACGAAATTGACCTTATTGTCCGCATACCACTTCAGCACGTCCTTGGAGTAGTGGCATGAGGCCAAATCCGGCCAGAAGATTGTTGGGACGTTGTGGGCCTTCAGGAGAGGAAGCAACCGCTTCTGGAGGCACTCCTTTATGTACACCTGTCCGTTCATCGTGTCTTGGGTCACGAAAGGTGCACTCCGCTTCCCGCACGTGCAGATGGCTTGCCAAACCAGGAATTTCTTCGCAAATTTGGACATCTTCTGAGTGCGGACATGCTCCGGAACGCTGAACTTATCCTTGGCCGTGAAAAACAGGTTGCCGGGGATCTGTTTGAAGTCGGCCTTCACATATGTTTCGTCGTCCATGATGCAGCATTCAACTTTCGTCAGCATGTTGAGGTACAACTTCCTGGCACGGGTTTTGGCGGACTTGTTCTGCTTCTCGTCGCGATTAGGGGCCTTTTGTATCTTGAACGTTCTAAGCCCAGCCTTAGTTTTGGCCTTCTGGACAAAACTTCGGCTTAAGTGCAGCTTCTTAGCCACATTGAACGGAGGCGTTCGGATTTCGGTTGAAGGCCCCAACTACGCGGTTGTGATTTTTGGTGTTGTACGGAATACTTTTTCCTTCCCTTCTGGGCTTCCGATCGGTGGTCAACTGTTCCTCGAACCGCTTAATCACTCGCGACACCGTGGAATTCGCGATTCCCAACGTATTAGCGATGGAACGATGCGAGAGATCCTTGTTCTCGTGATGAATGCGCAAGATTTTATCACGCACGAGCTGTTCTTTCGACTCCATTTCCGCGAGTTTTGATCACAGGACTTTAAAACTTGCAGGATGTAAATAACTATGAACTAAATCCACCCAAATTTTCATTAAATTCTACCCAACGGTTAAAAAGTTAGAACAATTTCATAGTGTGGCAATTTCATCGTGGACACCCTTTATCTTCAAAAGTTACCCATACCAACCGGAGATTGTTCCGGCTATATCTCTGTAACCAGTAGTACCTCCTATTTCGGTCCAGCGGTTGCCGAGAAACGCGAGCTTATTCATTTCTTTACACACATACACATACACGTAAAGAGGTGTAAAAGGGTATGTGTATGTGTGGGTAAAGAGATAAGGATCCCTTTTCGATAGATACAACATATGACATGATTGAATTTATTTATGTTGCATACAGAACAACATACATACAACGCTATGTCTCTTTCCTGAACAACAATCGAAGACATAATAATCTTGATTCTACTGCCATGCCACTATAATGATGAATTAGTGTTGAGTATGCAACAATAATGAAGATACATTATTTTTTTGGCCAACTTTGAAAATTTAGGACATCGTATTTATCATTCATGCATTCGCAAGTTTGGATTCACTGGTCATCACTAATTAACAAAGTTAACATTGACACTCGAGGATTATTTCTTTATTCAATAAAATCCATTCACTCTAGTAGGCGTTGATAAACAAAAATACAAGTTTATTTAGCTATCATCCGTTGCGATAAGGTTTGCGGTAATATCCTGTAAAGTTGAAACCCTGTTTGATAAGTCTCCGGAGTCGGATCAGCCGTCGCTCTCAACAATGGATAAGCAAGTTGTCATCGACATCGTTGTTTATTTAGAAAGAAAATCCCTGAAACGAAATTTCCCTAAGAAAAGAAGGACAAAACCTGGAAATATACTTCCTAAAAGTGAAATGTGCCATTTGTTATCAGAATGCGATGAAACCTAAACATTGTAAAGAAAATATTTATGATTCGTATTTGAATATGACACATGAAAGCCCATCAGTCTCATTGACGAAAAACAAAAACTATAACCAGCATTTTCAGTAGGTAGAATAAAGTGTGCATTAGAGAAAGCTGAAACGAAAGAAATACCACCTTGCGTGATGCTCCACAGCTCGGACGAGGTAAAGACGCCCGTCGGTGCGATGAAATCGTACGAGAAGGCCCTACTGCTTCCTTTGGAAAATTTCCGCGAACTGTTGTGCGATTTTTCACCCTGGTTCTCCTCATCGCTGCTCGGATGGTTGCCGGTTGAAGTATTCGATGAATTGCGGGTGCAAACAAAAAAAAAAAGATTTCGAAAACAAGAGAAAAAGGAAGAAAGAAAGAGAACACAAATAAAGCAATTATCAAACAACTTGCTTCAGACACAGTTTGTTAGAAGTGATAAAAAAAAATTAAAAATTATCTGGTGATTTAAGAAAACGCCATTACTATAAACTACCACAAAAATAAAACACTAAGCTGAGGGAGTGTACAATTGAGAACGAAAAAAAAAACGAACGTAGCGTAATTTCTCATGGCTTGCTACTGCTATTCTACTATCTACTGTCTCGTGTCGGCAATATTTTCGTACAGTATTCTCAGGACTGAGCAGTGTCGGTGTACAAAAGATCGGTTAAGAAAATTACATCGGAATAAGAGTAAAGAAATTAAAACGTAAACTGTATTAAACGTGCCACTGAAGTTGTTGTGATGTGAAACAAAAAAAGAAAACGGTAAACAAAAATTTACTCGAATGATCTACTGGCAGATTTTGGATGTGGCCTTAAATTTGCAGCCGGCTGGGCCTCTTGAGGTGCAAAATGCATGTGTACTGTGTGTTTGTATATGTGTCAAGGAAAAACCAAGGACTTACCTGAAACCTGTGCGAAGAGAAAGACAAAAGAAAGTAACTTTAAAGAAAGTTGCCTCTCGACACTGCTGCAGCTAGTTGGTTGATTTTATTTTTTGGGCGGGACGATTTACAATTAAGCATGAGAATTTGAAACATTTGTTTTCGATTCAAGATAAAGTTTAGAATCGTCTAGAGAGACCGAAAATGCAATCACGTGAGAAGATCGGTTTCCCTTTCGCCGGGTTCGAGTGACTTCGTGGAATTTCACTCTCAGTTCGGAAATTTTGCACCCAGATCAATATTTGCCCGGAGAACAAACTGCAAAACATAAGATCAATCTGTTCGGCCCATCTCCCAGAGAACCGAAGTGAGAAAAGAGTTAGCGCGGTCAAATTTCACTCCATTATGCTCCGCGCGATCGATGACCGATCTTCCCAGGTCGGTCGGGCTTCCTTTTGTGTACAGTCGACCAAAGATAATACCTTTTATTGATCCGGTAAATATTGTTGTTCGGAAAGCAAATCGATCGTTCTTTCTCAGCATTTCGATTTCTTCGCAAACACACCATACAGTCTGCCCGGGTTCGAAGGAGAGATCGAGTGGGCATTCTTCGGGAACAATATGATTGAAAGCGGGTGAAAACAAAACAAATCAACCACCTTCTTCAGTGGCTACAGTCAGCTCTTCGGGCCGGAGGAGAAGAAGAAAAAAATGACCAAACCAGACAGAAAGGTGAACAGAAGTAGCACCCATCACAAAAGGCTGAAGCGCTATTCTGGTTAATGTTTTTCTTTTGTAGACAACACAAAACCCCGAAACTCAAACAACGCTCGAGTTCCAATAAAATGGATTTCAGGAAAACAAAATAAAAGACTACAAAATTATCTGGTCATCGCTTTGGATCGGTATAAGAAGCGGGTGTTTGCACGGTGGGACACAAGTCAGGAAAAACTCCAATCAAAAGGCTAAAACCGACCAAAGATTCGCCCACTGTTCAACGGAAGAAACGAAGTAAGAAGCGGAGATGGGACCAAAAGCGCCAAATCATCTCCGCGCACGTTGTCCGGACGACTCTCGAATGCCTACAAATAAAAACAATCCCGAAAAACACACCATTGATACCCTGTAGTTTGGTTCTTTCCTTCACTTTTGCCGACTGACGCGTCGGAAAATCTATACCTCCTACTCCACAGTGCATCAGTTTCACGTCAGTGCGATCCGGGGCCGAAATCAATCGTCGAAGGGTCGAAGGATGATGATTTAATAGAGCGAGAGCATTAGAGATCGGTATCAGTGCGCATCCAAGTCGGCTCCGCTTCGAGGAGGGTTGCTATAGAGCTGTTTGTATTCCTATCAGACAGTCGACGGCCCACATGTGTGTCTTCCACCGGCATTATTGTGTTGCCTACTTGGATGGACGGATGACCATCAGGGTTGTGGCGGTTTTTTTTTTTTTTGCTCTCCCTCTTTGTTGGCAGCGACCATTAGTGTTTGTATTCTTGCCGCGTCGTCGTCGTCGTCGTCATCGTCGCTGGTAATTTGTTATTGTTGCATCATCAGACAGATAGGTATATGGAGAAAGAGATGGTTGAAATAGCGACTAGTAATCGACTTGTTAGACCACACCCAGAATGGGTTTTTCGATGAAAGCTACACCACTTATGGTTGATGCCGGTGGTATTCGTTATCGGCTGGTTGTAATCTAGCCTTGTTTGCAGGGCTGGAAGTTGGACACATTTAAGTGACTTGGTCACTCGTTTTTTCTAGGGTAAGGTTGGAGAAATGCACGAATAGCCGGCGGTTTAGTTTTGTTTCTTGACATTTAAAATGTTCAACGGGTCAGAACTTTTGGAAAGAAGTGAGTCAGATATTTGATGATGATGGTCCCACCACATTCCCACGAAAAGGTTTGAGCTAGACGCTTTTACTTTGAGATATATATATATATTTTTTTGAGAAATGCACAATAGCCGGCGTTTTGGAAAAATAAATTATCTTTTTCAAAATTAGTCTTAGCGTATTTGCGCTAACTTTTCGTTGTTTAGTTTATATCAGTATATATCTTCAAAATACTCTATTAATGGTTCACCTAACTAAATTACCTTAGGATTTTTATAAGTTGAACCTTATATAGCATAGGAAACATTTCAAGTTTCTTTTCCTTTGGGCTCGTATAATATTTTGTTTAACTGGCATGTAGCTTATTCCCAAACCTTAGCAAGTTCATATAAACTACGTATGAGAAATTTTCGTAAGATATGCGTTATTTACTTTCATCACTACTAGTGAGCATGAGCATGAGCATGATCATGATTGACCGCCCACGGATGCTACTCTGTTATTGCCAGATCAGCTGTATTTACACAAAGAACCAACAGATGATGTTTGGGACTAACATACATCCTCAATGTGTAAAAACTGGTGACTCATTATGAAGCAATACCGGCGCCGGCCGTACCCAAATGCTGGTCAAGTAGGGAATGGGAAGGAACGTGTGGACATGATACTCGTTTTGATGGAAGCCGAGAAATCTCCGCACTTCCACCAGAAATCACTGGGATTCGTTTTGGTTAACGATACGGCGAAAGTATATAACTAGCGCGATCTGCCAAAAGCATGGGACCACCCAACAAGCAATAGAACATTAAACGCCAGTTGCACCGTACCCCGAATAGTCCAGCATGACCTAATTATCATAAACTCCGTAAATACACATTGATCGCTTTTTTCTGCCTGTGTCGTGTAATAGCTTCACCAGAGCACATTTTTCTGAGCGGCGGAATGTCCCCTTTTTCTGAGGATATCCTGCAAATAGAGATAAGACAAGATGGGCCGCCCCACAGTGATCGGAAAAGCCTTTTTTCACGGCGAGATTAATACCTCCTAGGGGTTACGTTTTCGAGTCATGGTGTCTCGTACAAAGTTGTATTTGAACAAGTTCTCCATCTTGGGGCGACAATTTTGCAGTTCCAAACTTTACCGCTAGAGTGGCTCTGTAGCTAACTTTTGAACGCAACACAATAGAAGGATGATGTCAAAGGCAAGTTTGAAGGGAATATAATTTCCAGCAACGTTGCTCAAGTCATTATTTTTGCTGAACAAAGTTTTTTAATACGTCTTATCATCAAAAAGTTACGGGTGATTTTAACTAAAAACATGCCTTTTTTCTTTTCGACCTTATGATTGTTTAGGCGAGAATTGACCAAAAATCATCATATTTTTGTTTAAAATGAGTATCAAGGAACAGATTGCTAATGTGCTCCGGATTACTCCTGGGGCAACACTGAACGGGAACTGTTTAAAATCGGACATGTTTTTCATTAACATTACCCCTAACTTTTGAACAATAAAATATACAAAAATACTTAGTTCGGCAAAAACATGCATCATACTTTTCTCTATACTTTTCTATACGTCTTAAGATTATTTTTTCCCAACAATTGAAATTTAGATGCAAGAACAAAAAACTAATTTTTTAGTTGTAGAACGAGATGTTCGCTCATCGCCATGAGGCACCAAGAGTGGACAGTAATGTTTGCTAGAATGAAAGATATGAAGAGAAAGTGTTGAAAGTTCCGTCAGTGTACGGTAGATTGGAAATAGAACAGAAGTAATGAAAATTGAGCGAAAGGGCATGGGTAAAGTAGTACTCGAACCAAGGACGTTACCTTTGCCTAACATCCCACTGTGGGGTAGGTCGAGGCACGGACGAATCCGCCACCTCAACAGGCAAAAGTAACGTGTTGGTACGCGCTCATGTACTACTGATAGCTGTGTGATAGTTTCTAGCGGTAGTTTGTATGCACTCTGTTTTGATGCGCACGTGAGAGAGGAGCTCTCTCCTTTTTGGGTTTGTTTTGATTCGCAACGTCTGAGATAGCTCAGGTTTTTGCTTTTTTTCCGTTGCGAATCAAAACAAACCTAAAAAAGCAAGAGTTCCTCCCCATGAGCACATCAAAACAGAGTGCATACAAACTTTTCCTTATCACCAATCCGTTCAACTACTTGCAATAGTTTGTGATATAGTGGACGGAGTATTACAATTTGCGATAATTCTAAGCAGTCGGTTTCCCAAAATTTGACAGATCGACATGTAATCGGTGGGTGAGTGACCAGCAGATACTTCTACAGCAAAATGCTAGGCAGCGGACCGGTAGAATAAATGAGCATACTCCCTCCATCAATTCGGATAACGCGAGCACCACTTTGACTCCGAAAGCAAATTAAACAATGTTGTGGAATGAAAAACGACTGCCCAGTCACTTTTAGAAGTAGTACGAGAAATGAGGTATATAATTGTTAACATTTCACGCTTAGTATCATAAAACGTAACTGCATTGATCAAATTTTCTTTATTGTATGCTAGACTTTAAAATTGGGATCCAGCAATAGTTAATCATCCTTCATTGAACTGCATAGAAAAATACTCCGTTAACTGGATCAATTTGTGATTATTACAGTTACGCCCTTGAGTTACTAAACGCAAGAAACCGGTCATTCCAAGCGATTTTTTGTAAGTGTTGCCAGGACTGTCTTATCAATCCATCAGAAATCAGGTTGGGCCTGTTATAAAATCTATATATAATAGTGGCATCGATACTTAATATTAGTCTTATACCATTAATACCAAATAGCATTAATTGCACGAATTAACTGTCAGGATTCAATTAATAAAATCAACCGCTGCTAAAGACACTGTAGTCTGAATTCAGTAGAATCTACTTGCTTCTAAAAGAAATCGGAAATGTTTTGAATAAAATCACCCATTTTTCATAATTTGATGCCCTCATAATGGCCAAGTTCTTAAAATCCAATAGAATTTTCCTTCTAATTTTCCTTGGCCAAAACTGTAAATCGCAGCAACCACTGCCCGCGGACAAACGTATTGGGGT